>JASVEL010012700.1:0-233066 GCA_032618575.1 Nicotiana noctiflora
TTTAGAATTATTAATTTGTTCATGTATATTTCAAACAGATGATGTATTTATTTCATACAAGCTTGTAGACTCTAAATCTTAGAAGCTCATGATTTATACTACCAGTCCGTGTTAATTCTTTGTATATAAGTTCAGTTGAATTATCATTACTTCTCTTAACGAATCTCAGTTGAATTAATTTATCGTTAATTGGCTTACCTAACAGGTTGGATTAATTAGATGTCATTACGGCTAGTTGTATTTTGGGTTGTGACCATTGTATGGAGTTGAAAATAATCTTTAAATGAAATGAAAAATGATACATGAAGACATACCGCAGGGCTATAGTTCTAGTCAATCACCTACCCCTTTTTATCATTTTTTGGATTATAGGAAATTCACAACTAGGTTCCGTGAACCTTCCTTGATTCAAACTAGTCACCTTCGTCTAATTTCTTTATTTTAACATCCGGATGCAATTATGGAGGGGACTTGTTGGCCTCCAACCTAAGAAGTGAAAAATAAAGTAGAAATAGGCAATTCTAAAGGATGCTATTTAGAAATTAGTCGTTGTATTCTTAATTTCAGTTTTTCAGTTCAATTTTTAAGGAAAAAAATATTCTGAATTGTCTTGAAATTTTTAGTTTAAAATTTTAGGACAAAATAAAATACTGGCTAATCTCCAAATAACATTTTTAAAAATGGCTATCCGTGCACTTATTGGAGCTTGGCTGACTTGCTTATCTATGACATGGATGATTGAACTATTCACTTGAAAACGAAACACGTATCTTACATATTTTGATTCTTTAACAACGGTTAAATGATTTGTATTGTCGCTTTAATTTAAATTGTCTACTCAAAAGTTAATACGAGGTGCTAGTAAAAAGAAATCGCCAATAACCCCGTCTAACTAAAGTTTGCCATTAATAGTAGTGGCACGTTGATTTCACTGTTATTTAATTTTCATAATGTGTTCAGCGGGAAAAATTTCACAAATGTGGAGCGTCTTTGTTTCAGTAAAGCATAATATAAGTGTTAGTTGTTAATACGATCATAATTGAATCATAGTATTACCATATCTCATACCACAATTATCCAGCTAGTTTTCCTCTTCTTTTTTTGCTTTCCAAAAAAGGATCTTAAATGGGCGAACAACAATAGTAAGAAGACAACTACTAAAACTTAGATATGTAAAAGTAAATGATGGAAAAGTCAATGTAGTACTGGTGGAGAATATTTTACTTGGAGGTATTAAATCCATAAAATATCCTATATTGAACTCCACATGTTATTTCCACGATACTTCCACAAAATATGTTTTTCTAGTTGACTAATTTGAAGCCAAGATTTGTAGTTGGTTAGGTTTTTGATCATATAAAATCCCCCTTGATGTTGAAGGCTTCTTAGTTAGTATCAAACCAAAATGGCAAGTTTAGTAGGAGGGGGAGACAAATACAGAGACTACTTGAGTGAAGAAGAGGTTAAGAACACCAAATGGAGAAATGGTCCTCCTACCTATGATGTTGTCGATAAGCTCTTTGAACAAGAAAGAACTCAGGTATGTACTCCTTTTTCAATACATCTTCGAAACTCTTTTGATTGATTCTAAGAATGTTTAAGAGATTTAGAACCCGTTTGGATGGCCTTGTTTTAAATGGCTTTTAGGCCATAAGTTGAGAAATTTTAGCTTTTTGCTTTTGACTTTTTTTTTTGGTCATTTTAGCTTAAAAATAAGTGATTAAAATTATTTTTTACTTTATCCAATCACTACAAAATGATTTAAAAGCTATTTTGGCTTTAAAAGCATTTAAAACAAGTTAATCCAAACGGGCTCTTAAGATGATTACTTGTTCCTCGTGTCCACAATAAGTAATCAATTTACCTTTTTATTTTGGTCTAAAATAATTGTTCATTTATAAAATCAAGAAAAAGATTAATTGGTTTTTTCGGCAAAAGTATCCCTAAAAAGTCTTTTACTACTCACATTAAATTATGCTGCAGTATTTAATTAAAGGATAGTTTAGTCACACTAACTATTTTTGTCTAGAAATTAGTATTTTCTTAAATGGATGTGTCCAAGGTAAATTGGTCACTTATTGTGGCCGGATAGAGTATAATAGAAAGTGTATTTACCTCTTTACTACTTAGGTATGGCCTGGAGGATCACTTGAAGAGAAAGTGCAGAGGCTGTTGAAGACTTGGGAAATGGAAATAGTCCACAAGGCAGATCCTAATGAATTCAAAACTGTTGATCCAACTAAGTTCAAGATTTGTGTCAATGGTATACTTCTTTCTCTTATTGTTAAAATATTACTACCTAATTGTAACACTTTATTTCTTAATTGAGCACTATATTGTCCATGAGGAGAAGGGGTAGGTGTGATTTTCTTCTCCTTGTTCCTTATGAATTTAACTAATATATGCTGACAGTATAAAGAATTTAATAGGCAGGAAAGGGTTGACACCAGTAGAATCTGCAAAGCTCGGCGGTAGCTATAACATATTCCTCCAAACATCATTGCCAGAGAATCTTCGACTCTACAATCCTGACGAGGAAACATTTGAATCATCACAGAAAGTTTTCAGATCCATATTTTTACGAGGATTCGCGATTGAAATCCTCCATGTTTATTCAGGACCACCAGAAATAGTGTACAAATTTAGGCATTGGGGTTACATGGAAGGTCCATTTAAAGGACATCCTGCAACCGGAGGACTTGTAGAGCTCTTTGGGATTGGCATTTTTGAAGTACTTACCAGAAATCATCTCCCTTTTTAATTATTTATTTTTTTAATTATTTTTTAATTAATTAAATGATTGTTGAAACAGTTGGAGAAAGAGAGCAACAAGATTGTTAAGGCAGAGATGTTCTTTGATAGAGGAGAATTGCTTGGAGGCCTTGTGAAAGGAGAAAGCAATGGTGAATTGGCATTGGCTGCTTCAAAATGTCCTTTCATGAAATAAGATGCAAAACGAGCAACTGCTGCTTATGTTCAAGAAAGATCCATCATTTGCATTTAGTTGGAAAGATCATTTGCTGCTGTATTAAGAGGTCCAAAAGTGTAATTTTCCCTTTCAAAGACTATTGTTTCTTCAATATCTCAAATAAAAAACACTTGTCTTCTATGATTATCTTTTCATTTACTACAACTTTTATTTATGTTTTAACTATCTCTTACTGATAAAGATTGTTAGTACTGGACCTACTGGTAATTGTTTTTACGTAGTTTAGTATTTAAAAATTATATATTTTAGAAAAAACAACTAAAATAGTCCATATAGATAGGCCGACTAAAGCTCTTTCCCTACCGTATCACCAGGCTTGAAGCTATGTGTGGTCAACTGGTCATGCTTCGCCAAAAAATTGTACTCCATAAGATAAAGTATTACTTATTATTGATTAAAAAATATATTTTGAACATCCTTACATAGCTCATTGACAAAAGATGTTCAAATTTGACACCCTTATTAAATTTTCACAGTATCTGAACAAATCTTTAATTTCGAGACACCCGTTAGGATAGGGGATTGTGTGATGAAAAGGATCACGCCCAAGTTGCTTTCGGTATAATTACTCAAGAAGCAACTTTGAGGCTTTCAAGAGATGCGACAATAGCAATGTCGTAGGTAGTGTAGTAAAAGGGAAATATAAGTATTTACATGGTACAAAACCAAAATTATAGTAGCAAGAAAATGCATTAAAAAAAAATATGGAAGAAACATTGTGAAATGTACTGCAAAGCATTTAACATTACATGACTAATAACCATCAAAGGATGTGGTACAGTGGATGAGACTGCACTTCCCTTAACCAGAGGTTTCGGGTTCGAGCCTTGGGTATGGAAAAATCCTTGGTAGGGAGCCCCCCCCCCCCCCCCACCCCCGCAAGGAGCCCTACGCGACGCGAATCCGGATATAGTCGGGCTCTAATGTGGGTACCGGACACCAGGTGAGAAACCAAAAAAAAATTACATGACTAATATAACATTCTGAAAAGCCAGGAGAAGATACAAGAGAGTAGTGTTTCAGATTTCTTGCTACATATATTACCAGAACCTACACTATAGAATAGCTGGTTTAGATTATTATACAGCACAATCCTAGCATCAACTTTTGAAAGTTCAGTTTCTCTTTATAAGCTAAATAAAATATCTAGTCTTTTTCAATATGTCTGGTCTTAAGGGAGCCAAGTGCATAAGATATCCCACGTTCATATAGGGTTCGGGAAAAAGTCGTACCCTAAAGGAGGAAGGAGTAATGTAGATAGTCTACACTGATGCAAACACCGGATTCCAAGGCTCAAACGCATGACGATATATAGGCCACAAAAAGTGATCCTTGCCTGTTCCAGTTCTAGTTACATATGGAAAGCACATTAGTAATAAGTTGCATTCACTTTTCGTGTATTTTTTTTTTCTTCGTAGTGTTCAAGAGGTGACATCATTATTTAGTATTTTTTTTCCTTCTTGCTATAATTAATAACATGCAGACAAAAGAATAATTTTGGCTAAATTCCATTAAACTAGTACTCATAACTAAGATTGGGAAAAGAAAAGAAAAACAATAACTAAGATGCCAAAGCCAGCAGAAAGAGAATATATGCAAAAATCAAACAAAGAATTAAGGTTGTAATTTACAACTAATTTTCAGTGACATCATGCATAGGGAATGTCGATTTCAAAACACAAAAACAGCATGATATTTTCTTTTTATTCTCTTTAGAAAAAATAAACCATGTCAACAACAGAAGAAAAGTTCAATTCAGTTCAATATGTTCATACAGTTTCAGAGGCTGGTCGTCTTCTTCCTTCTGCTAGTCGTTGGAACTCCATAGAACTGGACTTCAATCTCCTTCCAAAATCTTGTTTGAATGAAAATTTATCTTCAAGATTTTCAAAATCTGTTGATTTTAACCTGTTTGTGAAAAATAAAATCCAGTTCAAACGCTTTGTTGTTGTAACAGCCTTCATAATCCTCATTATACCTGTTCTTATTCTTCTCCTGCATATTTTCCATACAAAAGATCATCACCATGTCTCTTCACACAATCTCACTCTTGCTCTTAACAAAGCTCTTCTCTTCTTTGATGCTCAGAAATGTATACTACTCTCAATTATGTCTTCCAACACATTTTCTAGTTTCATCTTTTGAGGTTTGATCATCTTTTTTGTGTGTTTTTCTTTCGTGCAGCGGGGCCTTTTGTGGAGAATAGTTTGATAAGATTTCGAGGGAACTCAGGGATGAATGATGGGAATAGCAGTGAGAAGCATCCGCATCCAGATCTTGTTGGTGGTTTTTATGATGCAGGAAATAATATAAAGTTTAGTTTCACTACAGCTTATACTGTTACTCTCTTGAGCTGGACAGTGATTGAATATCATGAGAAATATGATGGTATTGGAGAGCTTGGTCATGTTAAAGATATTATCAAATGGGGTAGTTTGTATTTGCTTAAACTCTTTGACCCTCCAACTAATTCTTCTACTACTTCAGCCAGAATCTACTCTCAGGTACTAATCAAGAATCTAAATTCAAGACTTGTTGTTTGTAATACTTAGGTAAAATTTTCAATAAAAGATTCAATATTCTTCTCAGGTTGGGGGGAATAATTCAAACAATGAGAATGACCTAACTTGCTGGCAAAGGCCAGAGGACATGAGTTATCCAAGATTAGTTTCGGTTTGTGACATTGGTGCTGCCTCAGACTTAGCAGGAGAAATGGTTGCGGCAATGTCAGCTGCATCAATAGTGTTAAAAGATGATAAGGATATGTCAAAGAAATTGGTGAAAGCAGCAGACGAGTTGTTCATTCTTGCAAGTAGAACAGAGAATCAAGGAACGTACACGGCGAATGATGAATGTGGAGGACAAGCTAGGCAATTTTATAACTCATCAAGTTACAAAGATGAATTGGTTTGGGGCGGAATTTGGCTCTTTTTTGCAACAGGAAACAAAACTTACCTTAAATATGCAACAGAGAACTTTGCCTCAGCTGTAAAGGAACAGGTATCTTCTGATGAAGGTGTTTTCGATTGGAACAACAAGATCACTGCTATATCGGTAATTGACCCAACAATCTTGATGAGAATTAATATTTTTATTGTATGCATTTCATCTAAGACTGAAACCTGTTATACAGATTTTGCTAACCAGGATTAGGTATTTCCGGGATCTTGGTTATCCATATGAGTCTTCTTTCATATCATCGACGAACAAGACTGACTTGCTCATGTGTTCATTTACTTCTGATCAAAAGTACAGCAAAACTGAAGGTGTAACTAATGTCTATTACACATGTTTAACTATCCATTCTTTTTGCTGATAATAACTTGAGATAAAATTACTGAAATTTCAGGTGGACTAATCCTTTTAAAGTCAAGTACTAGTGTAGCATTACTCCAGTGTGCTGCGACAGCTTCCTTTCTCAGCAAGTTGTATAGTGACTATCTCCAGCTTTTGCATACAACGCATAGAAGCTGCTCTAATTCTGTCTTTTCATCGGATAATTTACTAGAATTCTCCCAATCACAGGTGACAATTTTCTAAGGATTCTTGAAAACTACCAAATTGTGTATCTTTCTAAGGTTACCCCTTCTTATAATGACTATGCATATAACACTATCCTAGCCTGGTCTGCTATGAACTTATAATCTTGGCATTGACTCGATCATCAGATTATAAGTTCATAACTGTAGCTCATTCCCATTTTGGACGGAACAAATCTACAATTCTTTGGCACTCTACATAGAGCATACTATTCACTATGATAGTTCCTTGATGAGAAGGCCTAATATAGTAAGTAGCTAATACCTATTTGTGACAGGTGAATTATATACTAGGAGATAACCCTATGAAGATGAGTTATGTGGTGGGATATGGTGATACCTATCCGATTCATGTTCACCATCGAGCTGCATCGATCCCTTGGGATGGGAAACGACGTACATGTACAGAAGGGAATCAATGGCTCATTTCGAAAAGGGAAAATCCAAATACTCTTTTGGGAGCAATGGTTGCAGGACCAAATAAAGATGATATATTTTCGGACGAGAGAACTCAACCATGGTTCACAGCGCCAAGTATAACAAGTAATGCTGGTCTAGTAGCAGCACTGATTGCAATTCATGATCCTCCCACTGGATCTTCTAATTTAAATGGAGTTAATTTAGGAATAGACAAGAGTGGTATGTTTGAAAATGTAAAAGAATTTTCTTAGAGCATCTTGGGAAAAAACTAAGTTATAATAATTAGGTGAAAAGGGAAAAGATCATTACTGTGTACAAGTCAGTAACCATTTTCTTTTGACCTTGTTTATTAGTTCATAAGCAGAAATAGTTACCATTATCGCTATCAAAGACATCAGATCATGATTTCTTATTTTTCTTTTCATTTTTAGAGTTTAAGGTATCATCCCAGAATGTTATCATTTTCCTATACTCTCTGGTTTCTCCACCCTGTTTTTCTTTGGAAAAATGAGAATTTGTTTAATTAAACATCGCATGGTAAGGCTATAATAGACCCTTGTGGTCCAGCCATTTCCACGTACACGCGCATAGCGGGAGCTTAAGTACACACTTATTTTTTTAAACATCGAACTATTTACTTAACTGATATTTACCTAACTAAATCTTTTCCCCTTTCCATTCAAACCATTAAATAGAGCTGTTAATAAATTAAACTATTAAGTAATAATAAAAATTTAGATGCAAGATACATGTCTTGATTTGTTTGGTGCAAACACCGGGTGCAATATTTATATGTACCTGGTGTTTACATCAAACTAATCAATTTAAACTAAAAGAATCACAAATTAAAGAAAGAATTACATATCAATTTCCGTATTCTTTGTGGTGCTAACAATTAAGTACCAAAAGGAAGTGGCAAACATAACTGAACTTGACATACAAGAGCTTGGGATGTATAAACAAGCAAAAAAAAAAAAAAAAAATTTACTGTCAGAGAAAAAAATAAGTTATTTACAGCTTGTCTCACTTTCGTGGGGTACTTCATCTTCAAGTAGATTTTAATGTATCAAGACCATATGCACCCTACAAAAGAAAGGTAAAATTGAATAAGAAATCAAAGAAGAGAATAATTGAGAGTGGATCATTAGAAGAGAAAGTTAGCTAGTCAAAGAGAAAATGGTAAGAATTTTATTCTGATCTCACCAGAACGTTGTGAATTTCTTTTAAGAGAGGTGCCAATAGTGAAATAAAGGTGCGCATTTCCTTCTTAAACTCGTCATTACTTTTATTTTTTCCCATGAGAATTGTGATTAAACCCTTGCTATCTGGTACTAGCTTTAACGCTACCTGCACAGTAAAAATTTCTGTCAAAATTAGGAAGTTTGGCCGAAGTGTATATCACATAAATTGACATGAACATAGGCGGACCCAGAATTTTCACGTGACGGGTACATTATTTTACTCAACCATGCCCTCTAAGGTTTTTAGTGTTTACGGTGCCAAGTGCTTTAAATTAACTATTTTAAATTTATTATTACACACACACACTATATATATATATATATATATATATATATATATATATATATATATATATATATAACATTTCATCCGAAATTTACGGGATCCGATAACCCCTCACCCATACACATGGGTCTGCCTCTGATTAAGATTTAAGAACAAAATTATGAATAGTGCTGAAAGAATAATTATGAAAAAAAATTAGAAAATCACTTTGAAAGCTGCTGAAGAGATCCATCCATGCCACGGCTTAAGAGTGTTAGTGTAAGATTCTTGAACTGCTTGCTCCATATTCCTCTCTAAATCTTCAACCAGTAGTTGTAACAATGCTAATGAGAAATCCAAGGATCTGCAAACCATGCATTCTAAATACTAAGTTCAATTATAATTGTAATACTAGTCTAACAACCTACTTTGTTCATATACATATAAATATTTTTGTTGATAGGAATTGAAGGCGGATTAAATATTTTGAATTTGATGGGTTCAACCTTTAAGTTGTTACAAATGAATCCACTGCATGCAGTGTCGGAGCCTGGATTTTCATTAAGGGGAGTCAAAATATAAAAAAAAACAAACTCACCAAGAAGTCAAGGGTTGTCATTATATAGTATATATATATACATATTTTAAAAAAATTACAGAGCTAAATAGTGTAATTTTCCGACGAAGGGGTGTCGACACCCCTTGGGTGCATGTGGCTCCGCCGCAGACTGCATGTAGGGGCGGATTCAGTTCATTACTTACGGGTTCCCGTGAACCCAGTAGCTTTTATCTAGCACCTGTATTTGTATTGAAAAATCCATTGAATGTATAAGAATATGTAGCTTGGAACCCAGTCCGTTCATCCAGTTAGTTGTATATTAACTCGAGATTTTTGTAGAAACCCATAAACCTAAAATTGTGGATCTGCCTCTGACTGCGTGCACTTTTAAAATTATAAAGTTCTTTAGAGTTTATTCATTTTTCATATGTTGCACATCAAAAATATTAAGTTGACGAAACAAGGCTCCATCATCCTTTGGATAGGGATGCCATACGCACCATCGTAATTTATAATTTTAGGGTCAAGGGTAAACGGCTAACCACTATGTTTTTTCTACTTTTGATTAATTATATATACGAACCTCGGCAACTAAATAGTAATACTGGTGAATAGAATGTAATTAGAAAGAAAGTTAAATAGCGAATAAAGTACAATTATTACCTGGTGAGCCAAAGAACAGCTTTGCTACAGCTAGGACCCTTTCTTTCTTTGCCTTCATTAACCTCTTTCTTTAATATCTCAACAATATTTGAGTAGAGGGAAGGGTCTGAATCATGGATCTTTTCCAATCTCTACACATTAAACAAATTTAATTTAGCAAATAAACTTAAATAATTTAGCACAGACAGTAAGAGCATTGAGTATACAACAAAAAGACATGTACTTTATCTAGTAAAATAATCGTACAACTTATTTATCTAATGTACGTATAACATATCAGGATGTTAATTTCCCAAGAGTTAGTTATCTTGTTACAACAAGAAAAACAAATGGAGAGAAAATAGAACAAATGATGTAAAAGAGAAATCAACTAAAGGGCATTTTCGGTGTTATACTGGAAAACAGTTTGTATTTCATTTTTAATAAGAAAATAAAAATGAATCCCTAGGCAACATGGAATATTAGTATGGCATTGCCAAAAAAGAATATTGTCCAATGTACACACTAAGAAACAAACAAGAAGGGCGAAATGACCTAATTAGAAAATGAAAGAAAAGATGCATTGACTTGATCAATAAAGTGAGAGAAGTTCGAGATTTAAATCCTAATTAAAACTAGAAATATTATGGGATTATATATATGTCTAAACTTTGGCAAAATGAGTTCTTCAATATTTGTATTGGCAAAAAATATCAAGTAAGCTGAGCTTGAAAAATCCAAATTATGCTAGTTGAAAAATCATAGTTCAATGTCCTTTTTTTCTATTTTTTGGTCGTTCAGAAGTCAAAATGAAACCTTTTGGCAGCATCGAGCTTGACGAAGCTGGAGGACCTATCAGTAATAATAATGTATGTGGGGGACCAAAAACCAAATCGTGTGTTCTACACATACAACATGAAAATGACAGAGCTTACACACACAGTAAAAGATAAAAATATACAAAGATTATCATCATGTTAAAAATTCCTCATTTGCAAAAGTTTTCATAGAATTTAATTTATACTGGCCAAATACATATACAAACTCATTCAACTCTATTTTATTTGTTCTATTTTGAAACTTCTAACTCTATTTATTATATTCCGCTTTAATACAAAAGCAAAAACCAGTACAAAAAATATATATAGCGTTTGTGTATACATAAATCTGAGGTATTATAAATGTCCAATTAAATGTTGATACCTTTTTTCTTATTTATATTAAACGGGTCAATAATAAAATACTTGAACCCGATCATACTTTTTGTGGGTTTATTTCATCTGAACGGGCTAGTATAAAATCGACGGATAAAAGGTTTAGAACTTAGAGGATGAAGATGGGGCCATAGTGGATGAAAAAATACGGCCATGTTTGGCTATTTCAGTATTGACTCATTTGATATGGATGAAAAAATAAGGTGGCAACATTTAATTGGATATTTGTTATACCTCATATTTGTGTATACACGCGCTACATTTTTTGTATTATTTTTTACTTTTGTATTAAAATAAAATATAAGAAATAGAGTTGAAGGACCAAAATAAAATATATAAAATACAATTGAAAAATTAAAATGAAACAAGGCAGAGATAAAATACCAAAATGAAAAATGAAGCCAAGTTGAATGGACCGTAGATGTATTTGGCGGCCATTTATACCTGGATGTTCTGATATATGTCTTGTCTCAATACTGCCATTGTTGGCCCTATCTTATCTGCATATCAGTTCACGACAAAATAACAATATATTAAAACGCCAAATCCAATAATAACCATAAAATTATCCAAATATAAATACTTTTTTTTTTTCGAACAAAGCTAAGAGCCTCTGGAAGAAAAGCTCCTCCAGAAACTGAAGGAACTGTTTTATACAAAATTGGAATTGATAAAAGGAGAAAAGAAAGAGGATATATATATATATATACTAACCAAGAACTTGAAGGACCAAAGTGGAGATAGAGAGAAAAGGCAAAGTAGGAATAGTGGTAATATTATTATGATCAGCTTCAGCTTCTTCAGGTTGTACTTTGAGCAGCTGCAACATGGAAAGTTCTTGAATAGCAGATGTTATTTCAGTTGACTCTATCTCCATATCTCTTTTTCTCTTCATTCTTCCTATCCTCTCTTTAATTCTTCAATATAACCCTTATAAGAGTAAACCAGTTATATTTATAAGTATCTGATGATGACACCAGCCAGTTGATTTCAGATAGTTCCAAAATTTCTAAAATATTGCAAAATTAACCAACAGTTTTTGGTCATTGTTATCGTCAGACGAGTAAAATATAACATTATTTTCCCCTAAGAAATATTCTTTCTTAATTAAGGCTATGATATATTGAGTATTGGGTAAGATCGCCAGCATCCAATTAATAATAATTTATTCAACTTCTCTTCTTCTTCTTTATTCAAAATAAAACTATAAAAGGCACAAGAATCTAGGGGAGGAACATCTGTTGAAATGGGATAACTCAAGCAAGGTCAAATCATAACTCAAGATTTATACAATTTGTAACTATAACTAGTAATCCCTCCCGTTCCAAAATAAGTGATTTTTTGAATGTTTTTACACATATTAAGAAAGTCACATTTTGGCATTAATTAGTGATATAATTGACCATTTTAACCTTATTATCTCACATAAACACTCCTAACACAATTCCAACACTATTTACTCCAAAAATAATATAAGAAAAACATCATTAAGTCATTCTTGAAATCCGAAAAAATTACTTATTTTGGACCATAAAAAAAGTGTTAATACAATGTATTTGTAAAATAATTCTGGAAATATAAATAAATACAAACAAGTATATGCATAAACAGAAATGAAGAAACCAATTCGAGCCCACTGAATTCACAGTGTTTCCTTAAGGAATTTAATCCCCTCCTAGTACCCAAGGTTATGGATTATTTCCTCCCAGGATAGAACAAATTACACACTGGTGTAGTGGTACTGCAAACCCCGGTGTTTCAGCGAACACAAAGTTCGGTAGCAAATCACACTTACTTTTTGCTTTGTTTGATGCTAAAAGTGTGCAGAAGAAAGGAGGAGAAACTCAGAAATTCGTAGTGAAATTCTGAGCAGAATAGTGTTGTATTTATAGCCAAAAGTTGGGCTGAAATCTGAAGAGTCTCTTCAGAATGGTTGTTTCTGCAAAACTGCCACAGCGACTGAAATTTGTATTTAATATTAATATTCTGTTAATCAATCGACCGATCATTTGACCAAATCCGAATCCGAAGCCTAAGCCGAAGCCGAATCCGAAGCCGAAGCCGAAGCCGAAGCCGAAGCCGAAGCCGAAGCCGAGCCGAGCGAGCGACGACGACGGCGCGAGGCTTGCTTTCTTCTCAACTCTTTAAGAGCTAGAAGAAGAGCAATTGCTTATATACCCATAAAAAACCTCTTCCTCTTCCGATATGGGACAATGCCCATTTACCAAGAAGAGGGAAAATTAAAATTTCACTCAAAATTTCATTTTCCTCCATTTCTCATTCACCCTCTTTTAACTCTTTAATATATTAATTAAATATATTAAAAACCCAACAAAAAGGCCCAAAAATCACTTATTTTGGACCGGAGGGAGTAGTTGATAGGGGTTACCATCGTTACAATCAGTGGCGGCTCAACCCCCAGGCCACTAAGGCCAAAGCTTTAGGCCCCCAAAAATAGGAGGCCCCAAAATTTATTCTTTTTTTATATGTTTATAAATTATTGTTAAATATGTCAAAAGTTCATCCCACATCGGTGGGGTACTTCATTTTGGGAAAAATTTCATCCTATAAAAGAAGGCCTAATATTCAAGATTTAAACACATCTCTCATTTGCTTTTTTATCTTCTTAAGGCATTTGTATCTTCTTTCTTTAGTATTATTTCACTTGTATTTTTGGAATGGAATAAAATATTGGTTCTGTCCGAGGAAGTAACAAAATTAACCGAACCTCATAGAAATTGCTCTATATTGATCATAAAATAAATAATTAGCAGCAAAGGCAAAAAAATAAACGTCAAAAAGAAAAATATGAAAATTTTATTAAATATGTTTAAGGCCTCATATTAAGATTTGGCTTTAGGCCACCTACTCTATTGAGCCGCTACTGGTTACAATAACTTAACTACTATTAATATCATTTCAAATAGTAGAATATATCCGAAAACTGGATGACAACGACATTAGAAATGTTGACAACAATAAACAGTACTTTGCCGGTTTATTTCACATAACTCTTTAATTTTTCAAAATTATAGACACATTTCAATATGTTATGTCCTTAATGGCATAGTATTATTGGAATTATCATGCTATGTATGTACATAAAAAGACCGAAGACCATTAATAATAATTGCGCATTTGATCCTACTTTTTATATGTACATATTCTTTTGTTATTCATCAAAAATCTTTTTATCTTCGTTAATGCTGTCAAATATAATGAAAAGATAAATGACGAGAGGGTGATCGGAATGGGAACAGAAGACGTACGAGGGTATTCTCATCTCCATACATATTTTTTCAGAAAAATTTCCTAATATATAGTTGAGTTACCACTGATAAAATGTGCATTGTATATATTCCATCTTATACGAGGGTATTGTTATTTTTATTTAATCACATCTACCCTAAAAAATAAGTTATACGCTGTTTAAACGATATGTGATTTAATTCACTTACGAATGATTAAAAGGTAAATAAGTTAAAGATAAAATAAACGATCAAACCAATCGCAATGTGAAGATCAAGTCTGATCTTAGGTTGAACAGTGGAATCCGTCCTCGATCGGACCCTCGATACAAGCTCGGTCGCGAATAAACAAGAGAACAAACTAAGAACACTTTGAACAATAGCTAAAAAACAAAAACAAACTTTTATTGCTTTGGTTAACATGTCTCAATGTGTCAAAATAAAAGAAACCTTCTCCTTTATATATGGGAATTTCAGTTGGAGTACAAGTATAAATAAGGTAAATTTTTTTTTTATTTTTTTGGTAAATGTCGATTCGCAGTTGATATCGGATGGGATTCGCGCTACAATATCCGGTTGAGGGAGAATATTATTGACTCCAACTCGTCATGCATAACAATTCTCCGTGTTTCCAAAGTCCAAAAACTATACTTGGTCTGGGTTCGTTATTCACTGTACCCGATCCCAGATGCATAGTTTATATCTCCTGAGTTTTGATAGGAGGGGTCATTGCCTTGATTATAATCATGTCGAGCCACGCTTCCCTTAGTTTCCCCATCGGAAATCGGGGAAAACTCTACTCCTAATTTTATCCGTATATAGATGGTCCCCTCATTCCTCAAAGAGTAAATTTATCGAAGCGACGGGAAGCGATAAATTAACCCTAGTTCCTTCTTCTATACGCTATAACCGAGTTGACGTGTCGGTAAAACATCCCATTAGTCGCGTTGTTCTGACTTCGAATAAGTGTTAGCCGTCGGTTGACTGTCCTCGAATGTGAAACATCACACATTGATTACTCTTTCTCTATAAAACTCCGGTCCCTTTTTCACTTTTTTATAAGGTCTGCGTATACATTACCCTCCCCAGACCCCGCTTGGTGGAATTTTAGTGGGTAGTTGTTCTTGTTGTTATTGATTCCACAACTCCTCAATTTTCCCTCGAACTCTTCACTTATTTTTAACCCCTTCAAACCTTCATACACTGTTTTCTAGATCTTCATATTTTCATCTTCATACCCCTCCTTCAGATCTCCAAATCTAACCTTCTTACCTTTATTCTTATCTTTAAATTTTCATCCTCACCTTCAAATCTTCATATTTTCCAAGATCCGATGGTCAAGACTTCTAAATATGTGACTCAACAGACCATCCCTTCAACTTCCAACTCACCCACGGATGCTGAGGTGGTCGTGCCTGAGGTGGCCCTGGAACCTCCCCTGAAGATCTTCATCCCCAAGGGCTGCTCTTGAGAACGACTACAATATTGAAAAAACCTCCAATCAACAGGACCGAGGTATGAGGGTATAGAAGCACATATTCTCTGTTATCGAGGATACACTCCCTACAATACGAGAGGACTACAACTGGCAAGGAAAGGAAGTGGTCATCCTCGGTCCTGGTGAGGATATTACCACTCACGTGGAGAGGTCTCTAAGTGTTTACACTTACCCTTCACTCTTGCCTCACTAGACCCTATAATCCTCAGTTTTTGCAAAAGGTACGAGGTCTGCCTTAGGTAGATTTACCCGTCCTTTTAGAAGATCGTAATCCTCCTCCACCATTTTGTCAACAACACCGAATCCCCTCGATTTACCATCAACCACCTGCTTCGTCTCTATAGTCTCCGAGTTTTCTAAAGGGGGTTATCAAGCTTGTCCATTGAGCAAGAAAAGCTACAGTTTCGAGCACTAATGAAGATAGAGATTGAGGTTGGCAGGGGAGATTCGTTCAGGTGAAAACCGAAGATATCATTCCCCAGAATCTTTACTGTTCCTTGCGAAGTAGAACTCATCCCGTAAGTTTATTTCCTTCCTAAGTACTTGGAATTTCTTTTGTTCTTTTTCTAATTACTTGTTCTTATTCATCGTGCAGCGGTCGCCCAAGTTCCTATGACAAAACCTCGCTTCAAAGAGTGGATCGAGGGTATCTATAAATAAATATTGTATTTTGAGCGTGAATGGCACAAAGTTTCAAATGGAAAGGGGGAGGCCCGTTCCATGGTGAGTGCTCCTCCCGAACAAGTCTACTTTCACACTCAACCTTTATTTCTACCAAGTTCTTTATCTTTTATAGGTTCGACCAAGACCACTAAGCTACGGCCATTAGATGAGGATGAGGCTCCGTCCTCACTTGCTAAACCCTTCACTTCGGGATAGTCTGGAGCTGCTGCAGAAGAGGAGAAAAAGAGGAAATCTTCTAGCTCTCTGGACGTCGAGTTCGTCGCTCATGGGTTGACCATTGATGAAGAAGAACAAGCGGCAATCGGGAAAGATGGCTGAGAGGCCGATCCCTCTTTAGCTCGAGAGCTAGAAGGAAAATCAGAGGCTATGGCCTTCCAAGAAACTATCCCTACCTCGAAGGAAATAGCTAGTGTCATTGACATCACAGAGTTACCATCTCATACAGAGTCCATGTTCGACGAGGCTCGGGACCATAAGGACAAGTCAAATAAGATGGCACCGGGCATAGACAAGGCCCTCAACATGTTCTTTTACAGCATGGACATGGCGCATTGGAGGATTATTTTGGGTTTGGTCACCTAGAGATCCCAAAAAAGGACCTGTTATCGGGGTCAGGCAAGCCGAGCTCGAGCCAGAAGTTGGTGATTCAGTTCCCTGCTCTGAGTGTGGATCCCGACTGTAAAAGAATGATTGTTTTTACTATCCCATTGGACACTCGGGTGTTGTCCACTCCAATAGGCATGGTCAGCTACCTTCGTTGCTTGGTGACCGAAGAGGACCAGGCGAAGATGAACGAAGTGAGCACTTCGAGCCTCTTCAATGAGCACAATAGGCACTAAATCTGGTAAGTTTCCCCTTTCTTGTGCCCTTTTTGCATCTTATTTAACTTCAGTACATTCTCATGATCTTATCATTTTATTTTTCAGGCTTTGGCGCTCCATCATTAAAGATTCCATCAGTCTCGGATGGAATTAAGCCATTACAAGTTCGAGCTCATTGATCACGTTCAGCAAAAGAACATGTACAAGGTTCTCAACGAGCAAAAAGACGAGGCCCTCAAGGATCTCCGTATTTTTCAAGAGGAGCTAGAGAAAACTCTAAAGGAGGCTTTGTCCACAAAATGGGAGCATGCCAAACAGGAAGGTAATGACGACCTCAACCGGGAATATACTACCCTAAAGTCCAAGTTAGAGGCAATCTCGATTGATTCCTCCGTGGTCGAAGAAATATTGGCCCAGTATCAAACTGGTGTGGAGATAGCCGAGGTTCGTTTAATAACAAAGGCCGAGTAAGAAAAGTGGTCACTCTCGGGGATTTGATCTGTCAGCCATGGGCCAAGAGGCTTGAGGCCAAGACAAAAGAACTCTATGATCTTGAAGTTCTCGAAGGTTCAGGTGCTGAGTCGAGCTCCGGTGAAGATTAGGCGGAGACGCCTTAGCTCTTTTTGTTTCCTTTATCGTGCCTTTTAAAATACTTTTTGATATATATATATATATATATATATATATATATATATATATATATATATATATATATATATATATATATATATATATATATATATATATATATATATATATATCTCCTTCGGCAACACTGTGTCATTTACTTTTCAACATCTATTTACAATTTTTCATTTTTGGATCGTCCTTAATGTCTTAGCATAGAATTAGACGTGATCTCGAGCTTCTGTTCTTCGAAAGCCCGAATGAGGCCCGGTTTTGATGGTACTCCGAATTGTTCGTGGCTTCAAATTTTTGATAAAAAATGAAGGCCGTTAAGATACTTTAGTGTTTTATCCATACACGACGGTGTTTTGCCGAGGGTAATCCTTTAATAGGTTTTAATAATATGTAAGGGCGTTAATTTTTTTAGTATAAACATGGACATCTCTGAGCCGTTTTAGGTTGGTCGTATCCTTTCATATTTGGGCCATGCCTAATAGGCGCGGTGCCTTTGGGATTCGATAGCCCGGTTCATCTGATTGTTTATTAAATGACAATCCCCGGGTCGAGGTAGCCCATGGGCTCTAGGATTTAGGATCCGTTATCATGTTTAAGTAATTCAATGGATGCATAGATTGTGTGAAATGCGTAGTGATAAAATATGAAGAAAATAAATATTTCTTTCATTATTTTGTATGTTGAGTACATAATTAGACGTGCATAAGCCTTGTGCCATGGTAAGAGTGGGATACATGGGTACGTTCGTTTGACCCTTACAACGAATCCTAACTACCAAGCCTTGGCTTTAATATTAAGTAATAACACCTTCTAAAGATCCTAAACTAGGGGGTAATGGCTCCCTGTATTTGAGACCAAACTTGTGAGGGCTCGAATATTGTTGGTTCGGTATAGGTGATTAGCAACTCTAACTTTATGCTTGCCTTCAAAACCAAGGTAGCATATTTTACTTTTGCCTCGTTAAAAACCTTGCCGTAAAACCCACTTGGGGAAAAAATCGGTTCAAGGGAAAAGGATTAAAATACTTGCTTTTAGACCTAATAGTCACATTTGCCCTTAGCCGAGTACCTGGACTAGTTAATCCATAATATAAATAATTTCAAAAGGAAATTGTTCTTGTACCTTAGCAGTAGTACTACTTTAAGTGTGACACATTCCATTTGTTCGATAGTTGTACACCATTTCATGACTCAAATTTAAATGAACCTTTCTTGGTTATTCCGACAACTCTACATGGTCCTTCCCAATTCGGGCCTAGTTTCCCCTCATTTGGGCTCCTGGTGTGTAGCGTTAATTTTCTTAACACTAAGTCCTTGACTTGACAATGCTGAAGGTTAGCTCTTTAGTTGTAGTACCTCTCTAGTTGCTACTTTTGGGCGGCTAACTAGACTAAGGCGATTTCCCATATTTTGTCTAATAAGTCCAGGCTCATGGTCATGGCCTCGTCGTTTGACATTTCAGTATCATAATGGAACCCGAGGGTCGATTTCTCTATATCAACCAGGATTAAGGCTTTCTCATCGCTGACTAAAGAGAAAGGGTTCGCTCCGGTACTCGACTTCAAAGTCGTTCAGTATGCCCAAAACACTTCGGGCAAGATTACCTTCCACTTTCATTTCGTATCAGTCAGTCTCTTTATCAAGTTTTGAAGTATTTCTTTGTTCGTCGATTCAACTTGTCCGTTTCCACTAGGGTGGTAAGTACCTCCCTCGGTTGATAAATCATTGGGGTGTGTCTTTGACACTCGTTGCATTTTCATATGAAGGCGTTCGCAACTTTCTCCATTTCATTCCAGTTGTAGCCGACAACTGATTAACTTTCGAACAAGAGATTCTGCTCCCGAGTGATTCCCAACAAGTGCCTTCGTGGACTTCTCGCATAGCATATTCAATTTCTCCCAGACCCAAGCACATTTGGCCGCGATCATTTCGGCCCCTAGGCTTTTAGCCAATCATAGACTTGTAATCATAGCTTCGTACTCGAATTCTTTGTTAGTAATTTCATAGTTCTGATGAAATTTCTAATTAAATTACCCGTAGGTGGTTTCCCTATTATACCAAACCCAGAACCATTTGCGTTGGAGGCACTGTTCGTGAATAGGGGCAAGATCCTCAAGCTAGTCCTTGAAGAGAGTAGTAATTCCCTCTTGATCACGGGTATCAATGCCGGCTTGAAGTCGGCCACAAAGTCTGCCAAAATATGAAATTTTATGGAGATTTGGTGTTTGTACTCGATGTGAGCACGTGATTTTTGCCCTATACGAGAATTACTCCCAAAATGTCAAAATAAAAGAGTCTTTGTGTTTGTTTGCGATATTTGTGGATTACGTGTTCTTTTTCTTATTGTTTACGTTTGCGTGCCCATGTCTATTTGTTCAAATTAAATAAATAAAATATATATACCACATATGTTGCGTTAATATTTTTAGGATTAGTCCCGTACTTAGAAATAGTTAAGTTTATTTTTACAAAAATAGAAAAATCACAAAAATATGTATTTTCGTATTTTTATTTAATTGGGCAAATTTTATTTTAATGGTTAGTGATAATTATTATTAGAAGTTAACTAGTACGTTTATAAGTTAATTTGGTTCTATAAGTTCATTTAGAATTTTAGAATTTTAGTTTTATTTTAAGAAAAGCAAAAGAAAAGAAGCAAAATAGAAAGAAATTGAAACAAAAATCGGAGCTGGGCCGCTCAATTAAACCCAAAAAACCAGGCCCAAAACACTTGCCCATACCCGATCCAAGTCAGGCCCCTCAGGAGACATCCAAACGATGTCGTTTTAGTCATACCTGATATGGGCCGTTGATCTCAGACTGATCAACGACCAAGATCGTATCACCCAGCCCGACCCGTTCCCAGTCAGAGACCGACCCAGCCCCGTATAACACTACACGACATCGTTTCACTTAAGTGAGAAGATCCTGGTCGTTGATCGTAAATGATCCAACGATCAGGATTGAGTTTCCTATTTCGTATATAAATCAAATCTCCTACCCAGCCCCCCCCAAGCCAAACCCGTCTCAACCTCGTCTCTCTCTCTCTCAACTTCGTCTCTTTCACAAACAACAAACCCTAGCCGCCGCCCCCTCTCCCCTCGCCTGAAAACCTTGCGGCAACGACGCCGCCGGTCACCAAACTAACACACCTTGACCATCTGACCACCCCCAATCCAAATCTCGGACCCGTTTGCTTAGAATCATCCCCCATCGTATCGAATCTCCATTCGAAGAATTGAGCAGAACCTGGACATACCCCAATCTACCCCAAACTCATACCACGGCACCCCCTGACATCTCTCGTGCCCAAAACACCTTTGGTTCCGTTCGAATCTTACTAGAACCATTCGAACCCTAAATTGAGCACAAGAACCCTAGAAAACAAAAGCCCGGGTTCTGTCCGAAATGCGAAGGAATTGGGGCCTCAATCGACTTTAGTCGGGTGTTCTCAGTCGGGAACACTCGATTAAAGTCCGTTTTATCCCCCAAAAGAAATGGGTCTTGAGTCTTAGTTCGAACCTCGCTCGGCTAGTTCTTAATTTCGTCTTGGAGGTATTTTTTCTCTCTTTATTTGTTCCTTTGGTTTCTTGTTATTTGGTTGGGTTATTGTATTAATTTTGTTTTCAACTTTTGCTCGTTGTTGTTCACTTTCTCCATCTGGCTTTTTATTTGGCCGAGTTTGTTTCTATTCGTGGTCGAGTGTGTGTTATAAGCCGTGTAATTTGTTAGTTTATAAGTTTCTAGTTTTTGTCAAATACAACTCGAATCACCGGATGAACCATTTATTCTTATTGTTTGTTGTTAATTGCTGAATGTTATAGCCTGTGTAATCAATTAAATGAGTGTCGTCCATTAGTTTCCATGCTTAGATGCTAGAATGACTCGATAATAGTTTGGTTCGTGCCAGTAGTGTTGTTTCTTCCTATTCTTACTTTTGTGATTGAAGCGAACCTGTTGGTGAATCCAATTTTCTCTTTGAACCAAATTGCTTATATGTCACCCTTTGTTCTGTATATTTTTTCACATGAATCTCATTTCTTGAGTCATAATGCTTCAATACTGTTTGAATCACTATTTGAATTTTGACCAAGAGTTGGTTACAACCGTATGATGATCAATTAGCAGATAGTTTAATCAGCTTAGGCTTGAGCAGATCTAGAATGGCAGGGTTTTAATTAGTTAAACTTAAAGGGTCTATCAAGTGGTTAATTAAATATCACTAATTTGATATCAGTGGGGAACCAAACAATAGGCATGGGAGTTAATATTAATACTATAATACACTCATGACTTTTGATTAAAACAAGAAGGGACAAGACATGTAGTAGTGGAGGTATAAGAGAATATCATGGGCAAAGATGGTGGGGGGATTAGTTTAAGTGTTTCAAGAATGATAAAAGGTCGGTTTTTAGCTATAAATACAGAAAAAACCTGAGAAGAGGGAGACACACACAGTAAGGATTCAAAATACACACATACAAAATATAGATAGAGAGAGCTGGGAAGTATAGACTGAAAGCGACTGTTTGAACTAAAAATACAGTGAGAGTAGGGAAGATAGACAGACGAATAAACAAAATACACACACACATACACATTGTGTCATTGTTGCATTGTTGGTTTGTTGTTGTTACCCCTGTGTTTGCTGCCAGTGTTGCTGTTGTTGCTGTTGGTTTGGTTGGGTCCTTTTACTACTGTTGGTATTGCTGTTTTGTGCTATTGCTGGGTGTATACTACTGCTGCTGTGGTTTCTACTGTGTCACTGCTGCTGAGTGTTGTTGTTGTTGTATTGCTACTGCATTACTACTGCTGATTACTCCTTTCCTTCTTCTTTGTCATCATCCAGGTACTTCTCCTGTCCATGTTGAACTAGAGAGACAGTGTAAACACTGCTCCAAAATCAAATGATGAACTGCAGTTTGGAGAGTTATATACGAGTTTCTGTTGTTGCCATGTAACTTGAATTGATTGATAATTGTATTCATTAGATTTAGTATGATATGTAATCCAACTCTATAAATCTGAATCGAAATTGGATTGTGTTTAGTTATAGTTTGGTATAGGCTGTTAGTTATAAAGCTTGTGTCCAGAAATTCTAATAAGTTTGAAAGTTATTTTTATTCATTTATAGGGTAATTGAAGTTAATTACTTTTTTTTTATAGACCGTATTATGATTTAAGTAGTTAAAATAGTTTTACACGGGCCACATTAACTGAGTGAAGCATTTTGTTATAGGTTTTGTTAATATGAATATAAGGTGATGCATCCTCACCTAAAGCTATTACTAAACATTAGTTGATATATTAGTTCGAAGTAATACTTCTAAGTTAGCACGAGAATGTTAGTAAACATCAGAATGTAGATGTCTATTGGATTTGTCTATTATACTTGATAAGTTTCACTTAGCTATTGAGGTGTTAGGCGGGTCAATATATGAACAGTGCATTAGAACAACTGTTAACCTTTCATTTGCTCGTTTAGTTTAATCACATGGACTTAACCATTCATTCTCCTTAAGAGTTATAATATCTAGATTGATAAACGAGTAGCTAGGCTCAGTTTATTAACTCTATATACGGATGGTTCGTTTCGAAGCCTAGGTAGCTCTTGTCCAACTGTGCAATTGACTTGAACAATGCCTCTTGGGCCTAGTTTCCATAGCAATAGGCCCAAGCTGTCTAATTCTCTATGTTTTTTTTTTGAATGAACTAATAGGCATGCTTCATTCTTCACTTCATAAATAATTGGATTGAATTAATTTGAAAGCAAATTATAGGGTTCGGCCTTGATCGACATTAAATAATTAGGATTGTTTTTTGGTTATTAGAGACAAAAATAGAAGAATTGTAGTCATCTTTAGGTTGACCTTTAATAAAATGAGATGAGCCTCGCCGCACTAAATACACATTTGCGGGGCCCTCAATCAATTGTAATAAAAACATAGACTCGGGAAGACCGTTTAGCGAATTTCACGGCCTTTTTTCCAAAAACTAATAAGACGATAGACTCTTTAGGCACGACTTGTAAATAAATCACTTCCCTAAATACGGGTGCGCATTTATGTGACCCAAATCTTACTCTCGGCGAAACTGAAACACATTAAAGTCACAGGCGTACTGGTTGCGGTGTGACTCGAAATGTGTTTTCGTGACGTCGCAATTCTTCTTAAAATTAAAAGCGGAACATTGCAAGCACATAGTTAAAATATATAAAAGAATCAGATAGAAACAAAAATCACAATTGAGCGACCGTGCTAAAACCACGGAACTCGGGAGTGCCTAACACCTTCTCCCGAGTTAATAGAATTCCTTATCCGGATTTCTGGTACACAGACTGTAATACAGAGTCATAAATTTCCTCGGTTCGGGATTAAACCGGTGACTTGGGACACCATTATTTTCCCAAGTGGCGACTCTAAGTTAAATAAACAAATCCCGTTTCGATTGTCCTTTAATTGGAAAAACTCCTTCGCGCTCCCGCGGGTGCGGCGAAAAGGAGGTGTGACACTCGATATTATAACCGCTAATTTCTATGGCCTATTTGGCCAACCAACCCGAGAGTCGGGCTTATCCATGATATTCCTTAGCGGGTAAGATGTCACAATATGTATGCGGTGGCATTAAAAATATGGTTTTAATTTCCTATAAGTGCTCATTATGGCGAGCGCTAATTTTTTGAGGTGGGGATACCTTGTTTCGACATAGCCTAGGTTCTACTAACATAACAAATAGGAAATTGTGTACCTTCTTCTTTAAATACCAGGACACCATTTACTTCTACCTCTCGGAGACCACAAAGTAGAGGTATAGTTGTTTGTGTGCCTTCGGAGTGTGCATCAAAGGGGGGCTCGATAGGTATCGTTTGAGTTCTTCCAAAGCTTGTTGGCATTCTAGAGTCCAAGATAAGTTGTTATTCTCTTTTCAATAGTGAGAAGAATCGATTACTCTTATCCAGCAATCTCGAGATGAATTGGCCCAACACGGTTATTCACCCGGTCAGTGTTTGTACTGCCTTGATGTTGTCAACTACGGTGATGTCCTCTATGGACTTTATTTTATCGGGGTTGATCTCTATTCCTCGATTAGATACCATGAATCCGAGAAACTTGCCCGAGCTGACCCCAAATGCACACTTCTCCAGGTTTAGCTTCATGTTGTACTTTCTCAATATGTCAAAGCTTTCCTGCAAATGCTTCAAATAATCCTTTTCTCACAGGGGCTTGACCAACATATCATCTATATAAACGTTCATAAATTTTTCTATTAGTACTTCAAACATCTAGTTGAATAGTCGTTGGTGCGTGGCACCGACGCTCTTTAATCATAACGACATTATGTTATATAGTAGGTGCCGAATTTAGTTATAAAAAAAGTATTTTCTTGATCGTTCCAGTCCATCTGAATTGGGTTGTACCTGGAATAGGCATCGAGAAAATTGAGTATCTCGTGTACGTCCATTGCGTCGATCATTCAATTGATGTTAGGCAAAGGGAAGGAATCATTTGGACACACCTTATTTAGATCCTTATAATCTATACGCATCTTTAGTTTATTTCATTTTTCGGCACTACCACTACGTTAACTTACTAGTCCTTGTATTTAACGTCCTGAATGGAACCTATTTTCAGAAGTTTGGATACCTCGTCCTTAATGAATGCGTGTTTAATCTCAGATTCTAGCCTTCTTTTCTACTTAACTGGATGGAATTTTGGATCTTCTGGTGGGATCATTGTCATGTATAGATTGGACCAGGAAAAATAGTCGGCATTAGGTTTAAGATAGTCAATAAGTATTCTCCTAATCTCAAGGGTTAACCCCATGCCCAGGTATACCTTTCGATATGGTAGATGCTCGATCAATATAACTTTCTACAACTCCTCGTTCATCGATTTGGTGGTGTCAGTGTCATCAGGTGCTATGGATAATCTTAGGGCGATCATCCTCGTCATCCGCTCCGTGCTCCTTCTGTTTTTTTGGGATTGGATGAGGCCGGTATCATTGATTTCTATTTAGTTTCTTTTTTTTAGTCGATTCCACGCTTTTTGATGTTGAAATCGCGGGCATTGGAATTACTTCGTCGACAAAGAATATTTCCCTTATAGTCGGATGTTCTCTGTAGATCGTTTTGACTATTCCCAGAGTGGGAAATTTTAGCACCTCGTGTAAGGTCGAAGGCACCGCTCTCATGTTGTGAACCCATGGCCTTCCGAACAAGGCGTTGTACCTCATATCCTCTTGCATCATGTAAAACATTATTTCTTGGATGGTCCCGGCAATGTTTAATAGTAAGGTTATCTCACCTTTCGTGGTCTCATACACCATGTTAAATCCATTCAATACCTAGACTGCCGGTATGATTTGATAACCTAGTTGCTCTACGACCCTCAATCTGATGATGTTGGCCGACCTACCTGTATCAATAAACACATGTTTAACCCGAGATTTATTGATAAGCACAGATATTACCAATGCATCATTATAAGGTTGTACGATGCCCTCGATGTCTTCGCCACTGAACAAGATAGCTCATTCCGGGATGTAATCCCATGTGCATTTCTCTTAACAGAATCATTGTTATATTTTATCATTGGCCCTTAGGGGACATCAACTCCCCCAATGGCTGACGCTCCTCTTGTACGTCCCATTTATTGATATCCCGGTTTCTAAAGTGATTTTTGTCTCACCTGCTTAGGAATTCTTGAAGGCACCCATTGTTGAACAATCGAGCAACTTCTTCTCTGAACTGTCGGCAATCTTCAGTATTATGACTGTGAGTACTGTGGTGTTTACACATTAAATTAGGATATCTCTAGGATGGTCTGAGCCATTTAGTCTCTTTGATGGGCCCTATGGTTGATACTATACTTGTAGCGTCCATGTTGAAATTATACTCCAATAATCTTGGTGCCTCACTAATCCCGAGTGACTTGTGAAACCCGCTATTTCTCATCAGGCCCAGGCTACTCGATGCTCGATCATATTTTTTTCTCGTTCCTTATCGGGTGGAACCCGAATTCGCTTCCCCTATGATCCGTGCTATGAGGATGATATCGATCTCCGACCAGCCTCGGGGCTCTTGAGCAATAGTTCTCTTAGACATATCATCAGTCCTGATGGCTTAAACAGTTCTAAAAGAGACCTAGAATTGGTCATCTTTGACCCTCACCTTTGATTGATATCTATTGTGGACGTCGGCCTAGATGACCGCTGGGTACTCCACCAAGTTTTGCTTTAGTTGTTGGGAGGCCACGAAACTTTGGAGGTCGAGCCTTTGAGTAAATGCATGAAGGGTTCATTTATCCATAACTGGTAGCAGATCCATCCTTTCGATCTGGAACATGAACTCATTATCCATTTGTTTGACTTTGAAAAGGTGTGACTTCCTGATCTCGACCTTGATGGCTCTGATACGGGCCTTCATGAAAGCATATATAAGCATAGCAAACGAGTCAATAGAAATCAGAGGCAAGTTGTGATACCGTATAATTGCTCACTTGGACGAGGTTTCCTATATTTTTTCAACAACAGTAATTCAATTTTGTCATCTTCCAAGTCACTCCCTTTGATCGCGCATGTATAAGAGGTTACATGCTCATTAGGTTTTGTGCTCTCATTATACTTGGGAATGTCTGGCATTCAAAACCTCTTCGAGATTGGCTTCGATGTTGTGCTTGGGGGGGAGGCTTCTAAGTAAACTTTTTAGAGTTGGGTCTCTTCAATATCAGAAGTGTTCCCGGGATCTGATCGACCCTGGAGTTGTACGTCTCCAACATCGTGTCGTTGGCCTCAATATATTTCTCGTGTGACTCAACCAATTTTTTCAATACTTCGAGCATCTTTATTACCTCGGATGTTTCCCCGGGCCTAAGTACACTCAGTTCTATGGCAACTTATTTATCCCTCCGAATATATTTCCAAGACTGCGGAGGTTCGACCCCATTAGGGTCATGGCTTTGGTTTTGCAACTAGCGCTGTGCATTTTGATCGGATATCCGAAATCCTAAATGATCTGCTCAATTTCAAATTTTGGATTTCTTATTTCAGTATTTGGATTGGATTTTCGATTATGATTTTTAAAATTTCAAATATCCGGATCGGATTCAGATTGGTATAATTTTAACCCGATTTGATCTAAAATCCAAAATTATTAAGGCTTGTATATATACTAAACTTTAATTTTAGGGTTAGGTCCATTTTCATTTTAGGTCTTCTTGCTATATTTCCTCTTCTACAAACAAAATATAAGTATGAGTTTTGCAACCATTTTCAGAGGCATAACAACTCGAACCTCCAGAGAAATATTTTCTTAAAGATGCAACGCTAATATAAAGGATGAAAAGAAAAGAGTTTTTTGTACTAGCACGGAACACCGAATAAGCAGATAAAGAAGATTCTTAACCGATTAGATTAGCAATAACCTTAATAATACGTAAAATTCAATCCGAAAATATGAAATATTTATCCGATCCAAACATTAAAATCTTATCTGATCCGATATTAATTCAAATTACATTTTGTAGAACCTGAAATCCAAAATTTCAGTCCGAAATGTGCTAAATATGGTTTGATCTGATCTATGCACAACCCTATCTGCAACTGCAATATTGCTGATTGATGAGCTTGTAATATTTTGAAAATCAACCGCAAGCGCACCCCAGCACCTTCACCTTCACGTGCCTCTCGAGCCGGTTGCCGGGGTCCTTTGCGAATGATATTTTCGGGATCAGTCGATAAATTGATCTTGATGGCCATGTGTGACCTCTAAGTTCTGTTGCATCAACTTAGATGTAATAACCTCGGCCAGAAAATGACCCACGATACTCTGAGCGGGCTGACTGTGAAGATCTGAAAGAGCGACCTCGGCTCTACTGACTCTGGCCTCTAGTCTAAGTGCCACAGGAACTAGCTGATCCTCGCGGCCTCTTGGCCTCCCTCTCCTCTCGCTCTCTGCAACGGTCTGTCTCAATGTCGCGATCTATATCAACAGCATCCTCAAATGAGTGACTCAGAACCCTCTCTCGGGTAACCAAAATACGGATAGGATAAATAAGCCCATCAACAAAGCGCCTGATCCTCTCCCGATCAGTAGGAACCAACCATGATGCATATCTGGATAACTGTGTAAATCTAACCTCATACTCCGATACTATCATGTCCCCCTGGCGAAGCCACTCAAACTGCCTGCGCAACTCCTCCCTATGAGATTGAGGTATCCACTTCTCCAAGAAAATAGTGGAGAACTTCTTCCATGTCAATAGTGTCGCATTTGCTGGCCTACGGCGCTCATAAGCCTCCCACCAAGCGAAGGTTGCTCCCTGAAACTGGAAGGTAGTAAAGGATACACCGCTCAACTCCAGAATCCCTGCTGTACGGAGCATCCGACGGCACTTGTCCAGAAAACCTTGAGCGTCCTCGCCCGGAGTACTACTGAATATAGGAGGAGAAAGTCTGTTAAACCTCTCAAGACGACGCTGCTCGTCGTCGGGCATCACTGGGACCCTGTCCCCCTGAATCTGAACAACTAGTTGTACCGGAGCCACTAGCTAGACTGGTGGAGCCTCAGGTGTCTGAAGGCCCTGCACTACTTGCTCTGGAGTGCGAGCTGCAGGGTCTGATGACCACCCCCGTTCCCGGATGTAGCTGCTGCAGTGGAGGCTGAAACTACCTGAGCCAGGCCAGTGCAAACCGTCAATATCTGAGCTAGGGTCTCCTGTAGACCCGGAATCATAATAGGCACAACTGGTGCCTGAACAGGTGCTGCTGGGACCTCAGCAACTGGAGGTGAATCTAGAATAGGGACAGCGGGTGGGTCAACTGGCACTGCCTCTGCTGCCCTACCCGTACTACGACCACGGCCGCGTCCACGACCTCTAGCAGGTGGCAATGGTGGTCGTCCACCTCATCCTGTAGCACGAGTCCTCGCCATCTGCGAGAGAATAGAATATCAAAGTTCAGTTTCGGATCAACAAAATCGCACGAAAAGGAATTTCAATAATTTGAAGCTTTCCTAAAAGGTTCTGCAGCCTCCCAAGGATAAGTACAGACGTCTCCGTACCGATCCGCGAGATACTACTAAACTAGCTCATGACTCGCGAGACCTGTTAACCTAGGCTCTGATACCAACTTGTCACGACCCAAACCCCGGTCGTGATGGCGCCCAACACATTTCTAGGCAAGCACGACCATGATTTCCAGATAACCAACCTATTTATTAATTAATACTGATTCATTAAAGTTAATAGCTTATTTTCATAACAGAAACAACAAGTTGCGGAAACAAAATACATGAATACATCCCAACGAATCCGGTGTCACAAGTCTGAGCTTCTAACAGAAGGAAAATACCCTATACAATCCAAGTCTAGATAGAGTAACAAAAACATAAAAGGAAGAAATGAGAGAGATCGGGTCCTGCGGACACCGGTAGCTACCTCGATGTCTCCTCGGATAACAGTAAAATAGCAGATGCGGATAGCTCAACTGCCCTCCTGAACACATGTATCTGCACATAAAGTGCAGGGAGTGGGGTGAGTATATTTCAACTCAGTGAGTAACAATAATATGTAATAACTGAAAGCAAGAACACCTGTATTATCACTAAACAGTTCTAAGAATAACCGTACAAGTAAGTCATCTCTACAATGATAAGTCCGGTCCATTCCACTACTATCTCACACTGATCCAACACTGATCTAGTCCTGATGCGGCGTGCAGCCCGATCCTCACTCATACTGCTGCGGCGTGCAACCTGATCCAATATATATATGTATATATATAATGCTGCGGCGTGCAGTCCGATCCATTTTCGATATATATGTCACTGTTGTTTTATGATTTGATATGTTAAAATGGGATAAAACGAGCTCCTAGCTCCGTTGTTGTTATTGATTGGTCAGGCTGGCCTATCAATGTGCTGGGCGCCATCATGACCGGATTTTGGGGTCGTGACAGTGCAGACTCCGGAGGGGGTCCTTCAGCCCAAGCTCTATAGTACTGCAGCGTGCAGTCCGATCCATATATATATATATATATATATATTACTATGACGTGCAGTCCGATCCAATATATGTATATGTATATACTGTTGCGGTGTGCAACCCGATCCGGTATATATATCAATACCTCACAATGGGTCCTCGACCCCTCTCAGTCAATGTAGACTCGACCTCTCGGGCCCACTCAGCTAGAATAGGGTATTCAACCCCAGGTAGTCTCACTCAGAGTACACATCTAGTACTGGTTCATGACATGCTATGCTGCTATGAATACGGCTGAGAGTATGTGTTCAACTTAATATAGGGGTCATTTAGCTCTACAGGCTTCCCTAATATTTTCACAGATCGGTACAAGACCCCAAGCATGGCTACTAGCCAAATATATAGATATCAGCTCAATCTCAGTCATTATGCAGAGTAAACTATCAATCGGGAAGGACCAAGTCCAAATCCCCAGTCACAATACCACCACGCTCGTCACATGACAAGTGGTTCATCTCAGCATAGCACTTTATAGTGCAAATACAGGGTTTCAAACCCTCAGTACATCATTTACTACCACCATTCACCTCGAATCGGCAAAAGTCCTAGCTCGCCTTGCGCTTGCCTCACAAATTAACCTCCTCGGATGCCAAATCTGATCAAAATCAATAAGAATACATCACAATAGGCCAAATGAACATAACCCAATCGAAATAACTCGAATTACATCAAAAATCGCAAAGTTGCCAAAACCTGACCCCCTGGACCGCTTCTCGAAAAAATATAGAAGTCACATTTTCAGATTATTTATCTAGCCACGAGCCCATACATATAAAGTTTATCAAAATCGGACTCCGTTTGCCCATTCAAATCAATGATTTTCAATAACCTAGGCTTAGAGCAAAACCCTCCATTAATACACCTCCAATCCTCCATTTTCGGGTATTAACTCCATAATTTAACAAGATAATAATATAAATTGAGTCCATGAATGCTTACCTGAAGAATTCCTTCGATTTCCTCCTCAAAATCGTCTAAATTGTCTCTTAGTTATAAGCCCCAATGTGTTATAACATTCTGAAATTCGAACCTTTCAATTCCTTTATCATTAACGTTTTTTCCGCTTCTGCGGTCACTGGCTCACTTAAGCGAGACCTCTTCTGCGGATTTTACGTCGCTTCTGCGGATTTTCACTTAACAAGCCCTGACCGCTTCTGCGGCTCCGGTCTCGCACCTGCGAGACCGCTTCAGCGACGCTTTTGCGAAAGTCCCATAAATCCCGGCGTCCGCTTCTGCGAACCAGGGCTCGCTTCTGCGAGCCCGCGCCTACGTCACTGTTCTGCTTATGCGGAATTCCCCTGGCTAGCCCCAACTCGCATCTGCGACCACTGGGTCGTTTCTGCGGTTTCCCATCCGCAGAAGCGAGATTGCTGCTGCAGATCACACCAGCAGTCAAAAATTCCAAAATTTCATCCGTTAGACCCTCCGAAAACATCCCGAGGCCCCCGGGACCTCAACCAAAAATACTAATCCACTCTAAATCATCACATGAACTTGTTCCAATCATAAAAATATACCCTCAAATACACGAATCATCAAATTAAGGCCGGTTCAAGCCTAAGATTCAACCAAAACTTCCGAAACCTACATTCTATCAAAAACCCGACCAAACAATGTCCGAATGACCTGAAAATTTGCAGACATATCCAAAATCACCTAACGAAGCTACTGCAACTGTCGGAAATCCATTCCGACTCCCGAATCAAAATCTCACCTATCGATCGGATTTCGCCAAAATTCCAACTTAGCCAATCCAATCCTATTTCTACACCGGACCTCCAAATTTAATTCCGATCGCTCATGCAAGTTACAAATCACCTCCCGAAACTAACCAAATCATCGAAATTTGATTCAGAGCCTTCTAACCACATTGTCAAACTCTAGGTTGACTTTTCATAAACAAGCTTCACTCAAAAAGGCTATATGCACATTTTCAACCAAAATCAATCCCAATTCACCCAATAGACTCTAATACAGATATAGAAACATGACAATAAATGAAGGGGGGTAACAGGGTGGTAACTCTCGTGACGACGGGCCGGATCGTCACAATATCCTTAAAATCGCATAAATACAATTGTTATTCGTTTTAAGGGTGAACCAACGGATCGAGGAAATATTGGTGAAGTTCTCGTATATGTTTTCTCCGAAAAATTATGTAAAAGTAAATTGATTGCAATACATTTCATACATAGTAAACAATACAGATGTAAACTATAAAATAAATTAAAAATAGATAAGCTTTGGTACAGAAAATTTAAATATAATTAGATACTATATAGAGTGTATAATAAATGCAACTTTCTTTATATTTAAAGAATGCAACTTGATTATTTAAATTATTTAAAGAACAATCATTAAAATGTTGTTTGACAATTAAGGAAATCGACATTATATACTTTCAGGAATGAAAAATGCAATTCAGACTTTACTTTCCTCATTGATATCATATGAGTTTTAATTATGGGGAATTTTCATAACTAAATAATTGTCACTGCCTCTATTATAATTGCGGGTACCATGTAATTATCTTATATTAGTCTTGGAATACACGTGTTGTGCGTATATCCCATTTCAAAAGAATAATATTTTAATAAAAATATACGCATTTGGTTATAAAATAAAATTTTTAAAATGTATAAATTCCTGCAAAATACAATAAAATTTATACTTTGTAAACTTTTTACGCTTTATAGCAAAGAATTCAATGACGTTCTTCCTCGTTGGTATAACTTGATGGTTAAAAGAAAAATAAGCTTTTGATTAAAAGAAAAGTATCAATTCATTATCTATTTATCTATTATTATTATTATTTTCAATATCTAAAAGAAATTGAAGTTTCTCTTGATTTTTCAAAAATAAAGCGTTTTTGTTGGATTTGGATGAAAGTGATTAGCGAAAGTGTCATATGAAAGGAAAATAGAGTGACAAAATTGCTCTTATACGGAAATAATTTGTGCTGGAATTCTTAGTTATGACATAAGAGTTGTAAGAAAATAATACTCCATCTGTTCCAGTTTATGTGAATTTATTTCCTTTTTAGTCCATTCCAAATAGAATGATTCCTTTTTAAATTTGGCAACAATTTAGATTTAACTTACAATTCTACCCTCAATGACAAGTTTTTATAACCACACAAATACTCTGGACCCCTTTTTGACTTGTTTAGGATCATAAATTCCAAATATCTTTATTTTTTTCTTAAACTTTGTACCCAATCAAACAAATTCATATAAATTGAAACGGAATAAATAAATATTTCAAGGACATGGGCGAGAATGCTACCCATTCAAACTTAACAAATTAGTGTGATAGCTATGTTACGTTGTTTAAATAAAGAAATGATTCTTATAATGATTTTATTAATTAGTTCAAATAAGGAACGATTCAATATAAAAAATTTTAGTTGATTTCAAAGGCCTAAATATTAGAAAAAATAGTTAAATGATAATTTTGTCCAATGTAAAAATAATTTTAAAGGGTAAATAATATTTTACTAAGGGTCTTTATACTTTTAATTTAATTAGTTTTTCAGCACGTACATTGCACGTATATGCCTAGTTATGTAGTACATAATGTTTTTAGAATAATATCAATATTATTAAAGCAAGATTTTGAATAAAAAATATAAGTGGGGAGAATGACCAGAAACCAGTATGGATTATCCTATTGTCACTTATTTGCCGAGGTCAATATGATTGAATATTGTGAATGACTTATTTTTTATTAATTATAATTTTATAAGGTATAAATATATATATATATATATATATATATATATATATATTTACAATCATTTGTTTTAATTGAACTGTCTATATATATATATATATATATATAGTGTATGTTACAATCATTTGTTTTAATTGAACTGTCATGATCATGATTCTTGTTATCGATATTGATATCTCTTTTAAGAGTAATGTAAAGTTGGGTAAGTGAAAATGCGATGTGGTAGAGACTGTACTATATTGTAATTTATTTAACGTATGTTTTGTATATCGTTGTTGCAAAGCATAAAAGTAGATGGAAATACTTTTTGATAAAATTGAAAGGAGATCCATCATTTTTACGGAGAAAAATAATAAATTTTTGGATAAACATGCTTGGTAGCATATTGACCTGTTATAATTTGTGTATGTGTACATTTTTATCATACCTCTACAAATAATATATGTGCTATTGTATAAGCTTGTTTTGAGGCCTTGAAAACCTCATTTTCTTTCTCTTCGATTTGCCTGCATAGTCCGGGCGTATTTTTGAAAAGCCTTTGTATAAAAATTTTGAGAAAAATACTGAGTTTTGTCTTTAAAATTGATTTAAGTTGGCTTCGATTAACCTTTTTAGTAAACGGACCCGAACCATGATTTGACGGTCCCGGAGGGTCCGTAGTAAAATATGGGACTTGGCTTATGCTTGAAATTGAATTCCGAGGTCCCTAGTCCGAGAGATGAATTTTTGAAAAAAATTATTAAAATGAAAATATAATAGTTTTTAGAAATTGAATAATATTTGCTGTTGTTGCAGGTATCGGGCCCGTATTATGGTTCCGGAGACTGGTACAGGTCCATTATAATATTTATACCCTATCTATGAATTTTGGTGAGAAGCGAAAGCGATTTGACGTGATTCGGACCTTTGGTTGAGAAAATATAAAGTTTGAAACTATCTTGAAAATTTCATGTGTTTTGGTGTTGGATTCATAGTTCTAGGTGTTATTTTGGCGATTTAATCGCATGAGCAAGTTCGTATGATATCTTAAGACTTGTGTGCATGTTAGGTTTGGAGCCCCAATGGTTCGGGTGAGTTTTGGATAGGCTATGAGTGTTTTGAAACTTAAGAAAATTTTTGGTATGTTGCAGGTCCGCAAACTTCGCAGTTGTGAAGTCTGTCTCGCAAATGCGAGCATCGCATTTGCGAAGAAGCTTCGTTTTTGCGATCAGTAGGGTTGGGAGGGGTCCTTCGCAATTGCGAAGCTCAACATCGCATTTGTGAACAACTGTTCGCATTTGCGATGGAATGTTCACATTTGCGAACCTCTGATCGCAAATGCGATAACTACAACTATTCAAAAACGATTTTGGATGGAATTTTTTATTCATTTCTCAAATTTTCAAACCCTAAACTTCAAGAGGCGATTTTTCAAAGACCATTTCTTCCCCTAAATTATAGATAAATGATTCTTAACCCATTTCTTTCAATCTATTTCATATTTTTACAAGATTTCATCTTAGAATCTAGGGTTTTTCATGGTGGAATTGGGTGTTCTTGGGTAGAACCAAGGAATTTCAAAATTTGAGGATTTAGGCCTCAAATTGAGGTTGAATTCTAAAACAAATTGTATATTTGGGCTCGGGGGTGAATGAGTAATCTGATTTTGGTCCGAGCTTCGAGTTTTTATCAAGCAGGCCTAGGTTCGATTTTGACTTTTTGGGGAAAATGTTGGAAAACCTATAATTATGCATTGGAATTGGTTCTTTAGCGTTAATTGATGTTAATAAGTTAATTATGAATAGATACAAGCGGATTGGACGTGAGAACTAAGAAAAAAATGGCATTTGAGGCTTGAGTTTGGTCGTGGAATCGAAGTAAGTGTTGTGGCTAACATTAGCTTGAGGGATTAGGTATTGTTGCCGTATCTGCTACATGTTTAGTTGTTAAGTATGACGTATAGATTAGGTGACGAGTATCTATACGTTGTTGTCTAGTCATAGCATACGAGTGAGTCTTATATTTGTGATCATTGTATTTCTTTATACGTATTGTTCCTGCTTAAACTGGTTATTACTCATGTTAAACAAGTCTTATTATGTTTTTTTAGTTTTGGATATTGGTTGAGTATTGGATCAAGTTGAGATTTATGTTGTTAAGTTAAATGATGAAACAAGGTTGTTCAATTATGATTCCCTTATCGGGTTGTTATTTTTTCTGTTGTTTCTTATGGTGAGGAAGAATGACAAAGCATGAAGGGTGATGTCATGCATGTTTCTATTACTTTATGGTGAGGAAGCGTGATAAAGCATGAAGGGTGATACCGTGCACGTTTATATTACTTATGTGGTGAGGAAGAGTGATAAAGCATGAAGGGTGATGTCGTACACATTTCTATTATTCATATGGTGAGGTTGAGTGGTAAAGCATGAAGGGTGATGTCGTGCACGTTTCTATTATTTATTACCTGGTGAGGTTGAGAGTAAAAGCACGAAGGGTGTTGCTCCCAAACGCACATGCAAGTATACGTGGTCGACAAGTAATATAAGATTGTAAGTCCATATATTGTACCCATAGGGACTTGTGATTAACTATCAAATAAGTTAAACTAAATAATTAATCTATTCAAGTGAATCCTAACGTATGAATATATAACTGAAATTAATCTAAAGTAACAAAGAATTAAAAAAAATAAGTTGGTGAATTATAGAGACGAATTCACTGCATGTGAATATTCTAGAGTTATGGGTTATCTAATAATTCTGTTGCGTTTTTCACTTAAATCGTCTAATTAATTTATCTGATTCATTGGTTGACAAGGTTAATATTGCTCGTAGCCTTCTCCCGAAGTACAACTCGCCTATTCAAGCTAACTTAACGCCTATATTCCTATAGAATTAGGATTAATAAGAACGCATTTGTAATTCTCGTATAATAACCAAGCAAGTCGATTAGGTATATTTCGATCCTAAATGCAAATTCGCCCCTCCCCCCAGAGTTAAGATCTTGCTCTACTCAATCATATATGCAATTTAAAATTCCCTCTCCCGAGTTCAATCCTAGATTCATAGACAGTATCCAATTGGTGATCAAGCAATCAAATAATTAAGTGAAAGATTGAATAAATAAACCAGTATGATAAAATAATGAGCACAATTCAAGCTTTAAACTACAACGTTCATGTAGCACCAAAACTCTAGAACTAATGAACTATGGGATTAAAGGAAGAGAAAAAAAGAAAAACTAGTTAGAAGCCTCCTCCAAGCGTGGGTTGTGTTCCTCCACGTGAATAAACCAGTATGATAAAATAATGAGCACAATTCAAGCTTTAAACTACAATGTTCATGTAGCACCAAAACTCTAGAACTAATGAACTATGGGATTAAAGGAAGAGAAAAGAAGAAAAACTAGTTAGAAGCCTCCTCCAAGCGTGGGTTGTGTTCCTCCACGTGAATACTCCTCCAAAATATGTTAGCTCCCTCCAAAGTGGCATTTCCCTCCCCCAAAAATATGTTTAGTCTTGCTTTTAGATGTGTTGGGTAATCTAGGGCCGAAATAACCTTGTCCCGGCAAAATTAGAGAAAGTTCACGTCATTGGTGCCTTGGCTAGCACCAAGCTCCCTCTACGACGCTCCAATATTTTGATTCTATTTCTGGTGCCACATGTAGGACTAGGCGTCACATGTGGCGCTGAAATGTCAAACTTTCCTAATTTTGTCCGTTTTGGCTCTAATTTTGCATATTCTGCGCTCGATTGGTCTCAGATCATTCCTACACATAAAAATGCATCAAATTAACAAAAATTGACACATTTCATATCCTAAATCCACGAAACTAAAGCAGGATATGAGGTGATATCCATGAACACCTCTATTATGTCTTCGACTATGTCAGTAAATATGGCTATCATGCACCTTTAAAATGTGGCGGGTGCATTGCATAGGCCAAAGGGCATCCTCCGAAAAGCATATATTCCATATGGACATATGTAGGAGGTATTATCTCCGTCCTCTTGTGCAATGGAGATTTGGTTGTACCCTGAGTACTCATCCAGAAAACAGAACTGGGACCCCCGTGCCAGTTTGTCAAACATCTGATCAATTAAGGGAAGTGGGAAGTGGTCTTTCCAGGTGGCCAGATTTAATTTCCTGTAGTCCATACAAATTCTCCAGCCTGTGCAGTTCTTGTAGAGATTAACTCATTGTTATCATTTTTTACCACCATCATACCACCCTTCTTAGGAACGCATTGCACTGGGCTAACCCAGTTGCTGACAGAGATGGGGAAAATGATTCCCGCATCCAACCACTTAATAACCTACTTCTTCACCACTTCCTTAAGGTTGGGGTTCAGCCTTCTTTGGTGCTCCCTGGAAGGTTACGCCCCTTTTCCAGCAGAATTTTGTGCATACAATATGCTGGGTTGATCCCTTTAATGTCCGTTATGGTCCACCCAATGGCAGTCTTGTACTCTTTGAGTACCTACAAAAGCTGTTGTGCCTGCACATCTAACAAACTAGATGAGATAATAATCGCTAATATGGAGTTAGGTCCTAAGAATGCATACCTGAGATGGGTGGGCAGTGACTTCAACTCCAGCTTTGGTGGTTCTTCTATGGACGGCTTGGCTGGAGGAGTTTCTTCACTTTCTAAGCGCATGGGCTCAAATTCAAGTGTTCTATCCCAGAACCCTCTCCCCTCTAGATCCAACACCCATTCTGCTAATTTTTTCCCATTCACCTCATCTAAATTCACAAGACATGCAGCAAGCGTATCCTCAATAGTCAATGTCTCATCATCCGCTTCCACTACATTAATGACATCAATAAGAGAACAATTGGTGAATTCACTTGGTCGCCTCATAGATTTCTACACGTTGAATGTCATCTCCTCATTTTCAACCTCATCTTGAGCTCCCAGTTTCACAATCAATGAGAGCTCTCCCTGGGGCACCTTCCTTAAATTATGAGAATTTCTTCATCCACCTTATAATCCAGAATCACAAATCTGCAGGGAACACAAATTTCCCTACATGTATCAACACGTCATCCAAAATACCAGATGGTCTTTTCTTAGTTCTGTCAACCAGCTACAACAACATAGACGTGGGTCTAACTCGTCCAATCCCCAACCTCTTATAGATCGCCAGGGGCATAAGATTTATGCTAGCCCCCAAATCATAAAGTGCCTTGGCAAAGGCAAAGTTACCAATGGTGTGGGGAATTGTGAAACTCCCTGGATCAGGCAACTTCTCAGCAACTGGTCTAGTCACCACACACTACAGGTCTGAGTTAGAGTCAGTATGGCTAAATCTTGGAAGTCAAATTTCTGGGACATCAAGTCCTTCATCATTTTGGCATAATCAGGCATCTTCTTCAAAGCATCAATCAATGGAATATTTACTTGGATTTGTTTCAGCATCTCCAAGAATTTCTTGTATTGTTCCTCTTTTTGGTATTTGGCCAGTCTTTATGAGAATAGTGATGGAGGTCTCTTCTTCCCAATGATTTGGGTTTTCTCTTTGTCAAAAACCACCTCAACTACCGGTTCCTGGGATATCTCACCTTTATTCTACTTTACCTTCTAGAAGCACTTGTGTGTAATGAATATGCAAAAGTCTAAGTGTGGGGTGAAGGGAAATTGAAAAAGGGAAAATCAAGAATGAATGGTAGAAAATGGTGAACTGGCAAAATAATGTAAATGCATTGCAAAGCAATGATTAAAAAAAAAGATCAAAATCAATGTATATATGTAAAATAGAAAGGCCAGTTACACCAACAAAAGAAAATTGGGGATTAAAAGCAAATAAAAGTGAAGGAATGTTTAGGGGAGACATAAGAAAGAAAACTAAAAGGGAAGTTGTGAAAAAGAATGAAAAGTGCTTAGGGAGGTTAGCCACTATAACCAAAAGTATCCTACCCGTCCCGTAGCCAACATTACAACCCTTAAAGACCTCTTAATCTATGATTGAATAACTCGATTAGTGGAGTATTACACTAGGGGCAAGCCTATGGTGTGTTTGTATGCATACGAATGTTCGTTGTTGAGAGTGAGTGAATTTTTCCTATATCTATAAGTTCCATGTTCTAAATTGATTGTGTGTGGGAACTTCTCTCAATAAATTGTGTGAGGGCATGTAACTCAAGAGGAAAACGGTGATTTTGCAAATCTGTGATAATAACTAGAGTAAGCAAGAATGTGCTGGCATGTGAGTTTACGGTTAGGTAAGGATTGTGCATGTCTTAGGTTAATCATGAAAGATAGCTTTTGTGACATATTTTGGGGGAGACATTAATAAAATTGGCCTAAAGTGTGATTAAGGTTGCTCGAGGACGAGCAAAGATTTAAGTGTGGGGTATTGATAATAGGTGAATTTGACTATAATTATGCCCTAAATAATCACATTTTATTATTGAATTGATATTGTTTATGATGACAAAATGCTTTTATTAGTGTTTTTTGGTGTGTTATATGTACACATGAGCCATTGGAGACTAAAAGAGCTATTTTGGAGTCATAAGATGGTAAAAAGGCCAAGCGATGAGCTAAAGTGAAGTTGGCATAAAAATTTCAATGAAGAATCCGGAACAATGTTCATTCGCGGTCCATTCGCGACCGCCAATGAACCGCGAAAAATAAGCTCGCGGAACATGTTGAGAATCAGAGGCGTTGTCTGTTCGCGGTCCGTTTGCGACCGCGAATGAACCGCAAAAACTGCCGCAAGTTTGAAGGCCAATTTTGTAAAAACTCAATTTTTAAGACCTAAACCCTCTATATAAGCCTAGATTTCACCCAAGAGAGGAAAGCATTGTATTATTCACTACTTTTGCAAGTAATTAGTAAGAGAGAACTCTCTCAACTTATTTCTTTCCTTTATATTGATTCTTTGATTATGAATTCAATTATTATTCTTGTTTCTTTGATCATGAGTAGCTAATTCCTTATCTAAGGTTTTGATGGAACCTACTGAGTGATGAACTTCTAGTTTATGCGATTACAAATTGTTAGCTAGATTTCTATTTGTTCAACTTCGTTCTTGTTGTAGTTAATTGGTAGGATCCCCAATTAGCTATGCCTATTAAGTGTGCATAACTTGGAAAAGAGTGCATATTTAGGTATATTGTTGAACAACACTACACCTAGGTTATTGAAGGAATCTATAACTTTAGGCGTAAAGGCGGGATTAGGAATAACAAAGCCTTGGCTGCAATCTTAAGTGAACTATTCAAATTAAAGCTAGCTAGGGTAGCTCGGGAGAGTGCATTAGTAAATTATTGTATTTGCTCATGAGAGAATTGCGGTAAAAATAGCATTCATGATTGATAGAATATATTGACAATTTGTATGAGCATAAACAGAAGGGATTCCATCAATAGGGGAAATCAATATCTTAGCCTTTCTCTATATTATTTACCCAACATTCAATTCTTTCTTTCAAGTCTTTAATTCTTGCAAAAGTTAGTTGTTAGAAAACCTCCACAAAAATATACTCAAATTTTGGGAACTTGCTTTCAGAAGTGTTCTTGGGTTGTAAAAGTTGCAGTTGATAGGTTAATTCCGCGTGGGATCGATTTCGAACTTAATTGACCAGGTTATATTGACTACGATCGTTGCTTGGACGTGAATCAGTAATCGTGGTCTTCTCATACGTTATTAGGGCCTTAGCCTCTTGCGTTTGTACATGGTCGTAGCCTTTTGTTTATCGGAGATGACCGTAGTCTTATCGTATGCTATTAGGGCCTTAGCCTTTTGTGTTTGTGGATGGCCGTGGCCTCTTGTTTATTGGAGATGACCTTAGTCTTATCGTACGCTATTAGGGCCTTATCCTTTTGCGTTTGTGGATGGCCGTGGCCTTTCGTTTATCGGAGATGACCGTGGTCTTCTCATACGCTGTTAGGGCCTTAGCCTTTTGCGTTTATGGATGGCCATGGCCTCTTGTTTATCGGAGATGACCGTGGTCTTTCATACATTGGAGATGGCCGTAGCCTTTCATACATTGGAGATGGCCGTAGCCTTTCATTCATTGGAGATGGCCGTAGCCTTTTATTCATTGGAGATGGTCATAGCCTTTCATTCATTGGAGATGGCCTTAGCCTTTCATACATTGGAGATAGCCGTAGCCCTAGTCCCTGTGATATGCCATTCGTGCCAATACTCGGTATGCTTGGTATATCAGATTAAGCTCCTAAGCACTCCCGAGCGTCTCCTTCGTTGCCTCGTTAAAAAACTCTCCGACAAAACCCAATTGGGACAAAACTCGGATGAGGGAAAAAGAGTACGACTTGGGGGATACTCTTTTAGAAATGGAAATGCTTGAGGTGGGAGATGTTCCAGTTGTTTTGGAGCGTCTTCCCGTTCATGGTCTCTAGTCGGAAGGAACCCTTGTCTGCTGTTGCGGTAATTTTGTAGGGTCCGTCCCAATTGGTGCCCAATTTTCCTTCGTTAGGATCTTTGGATGCTAGTGTCTTGGCTTTTAGAACGTAGTCGCCTACTTTGAGCGGTCGGATTTTTGCTCTCTTGTTGTAGTATCTTTTGATCTGCTATTTTTGGGCCACCAGCCTAATGTGGGCCATTTCTCTCATTTCTTCAACTTCATCATGGTCTTGGAGTCGATTTGTGTCATTATCCTATCCGCTCGTATGCGAGTACATCAGACTTGGCTCACCGACTTCGACTGGTATGACGACATCAGTTCCGTAGACTAGTGAGTAAGGAGTTTCTCCTGTGGAGGATTTGGGGGTAGTTCTGTGTGCCCATAGTACTTCCGGCAATAACTCGGGCCATAGTCCTATAGCGTCTTCGAGCTTCTTTTTCAATATATTCAGTATGGTTTTGTTGGATGACTCTGGCTGGCTGTTAGCGACATGATGATATGGCATTGAGAGTATTATTTTGATACGCCATTTGTCGAAGAAGTCGGTTGTTTTTGCCCTACGAACTGTCGTCCGTTGTCGCAGGTTATTTCTTTGGGGAAGCCAAGCGACATATAATATTTTTCGAGATGAAGGCGATGACTTCTTGCTCGCGAATCTGGGTGTAGGCACCTGCTTCCACCCACTTGGAGAAATAGTCAGTTAAAACTAGTAAAAAGCGTACCTTTCCTCGCCCGACGGGTAGTGGTTCGATTATGTCCATTCCCCATTTGATGAAGGGCCATGGTGAAGTGACTGAATGGAGGGGTTCCCCTAGTTGATGTATTAAAGGGGCGAACTTTTGGCACTTCTCGCACTGGTGGACGTATTCCACCACATCTTTTTTCATGGTGGGCTAGTAGTACCCAACCCGTACAAGGCATTGCACGAGTGCTCGATTGCCTGTATGAGCGCCACAATGGCCTTCGTGAACCTCCTCTAATACCGATATTGTTTGGTTGGGGCCTAGGCACTTGGCTAGGGGTCCTCCAAAAGTCCTCTTGTAGAGGTCATTGTTTATCATGCAGTACCTTGCTGCCTGCATGCGAAGCTTTTTTGCTTCCTTTTTGGCGGTTAGTAAATTTCCAGGTTGCGCCAGTCCTAAGTTACCTCAGTATGGTCGATTGCTGAGTGAAGGAGGGTGACGGTGCTTTCTTTGTTTAAGTTTATGGCGGCAGCGGCCAGCTTGGCCAGTCCGTCTGCTTCGGCGTTATATGCTCTAGGAACCTGTTCGTAGCGGCACTCGTCGAGTTGTGCCATTAGCTTGTAGATTTCCGCTTGATATTTCTGTAGCCTTTGTTCCTTGATCCGATAAGTCCCGGTGACTTGATTTACCACAAGCTGCAAGTCGTAGTGCAGGACAAGTCGGCGAGCTCCATACCTGATGGCTAATTTTATATATGCAATGACGGCTTCATATTCTGCCTCGTTGTTAGTCATCTCGGGGCATCGTATGGACTGGCGAATGATTTTGCCCGTAGGGACTTCGAGGACGAGTCCTGGTCCAGATCCCGAGGTGTTTGCGACCCCAACATTATAGAGGGTCCAGGGGTCGGTGTTCGAGGCGGCATGTAGGGCTTCCTTTTCCGCCTCTGGCGATATTTTGACACTGAAATCAGCCACGAAGTCGACGAGGACTTGTGACTTGATGGCGGTCCTGAGAATATATGTGATATCGTGCTTGCTGAGCTCTATGGCCCATCTGGCGAGCCGGCCCGATAGTTCGGGCTTGTGCAAGATGCTTCTCAGAGAAAAAGTGGTCACCACTTTGATGGGATGGCATTGGAAATAGGGTCTCAGCTTTCTGGAAGTCGTGACCAGTGCCAGAGCCAATTTTTCGAGGTGTGGCTATCATGTTTCGGCGTCTACTAGGGTTTTGCTAATGTAATAGATAGGTGATTGCGTACCTTTTTCTTCACGAACCATTATTGTTCTGACCGCGACTTCTGACACGGCTAGGTATGTCAGTAGAGGCTCACCTGGTTTCGCTTTTGACAGCAGCGGTGGCAATGATAGATACGCTTTTAGCCCTTGCAGGGCTTTGACGCATTCGTCGTTCCAGTAGAATTCGTTGTCTTTTCTCAGCACGCTGAAGAATTTGTGGCATATGTCCGAGGATCGAGAGATGAAAAGGGAGAGAGCGGCTATCCGACCAGTCAATTTCTGGATCTGTTTCTTGCTATTGAGCATTTCGAGTATTGAAGCGATCGCCTTGAATTGGTCAGGATTGACTTTGATCCCTCTTTGGGATACGAGAAAACCTAAAAACGTTCCTGACGCCACGCCAAAGGCACATTTCTTGGGATTCAGTTTCATCACATACTTTTTCAGTATTTCGTGGTCGATGTGGTCTTCCTTTTTGGCGGACTTCATTAGCATGTCGTCGATGTAAACCTTCATGGTTTTCCCGAGTTGTTCTTTGAACGTCTTAGTGACTAGTCTTTGATATGTGGCCCCTAAGTTCTTGAGCCCAAAGGGCATCACCTTGTAGGAGTAGGTACCCTGGTGTATGATGAACGTGGTCTTTTCTTGGTCTTCTTCGGCTATTAAGATTTGGTTATAACTGGAATAGGCATCTAAGAAGCTTAGTAGTTTAAGCCCGGCGGTGGCATCGATCAGTTGATCGATGTGAGGGAGGGGGAAGGAATCCTTGGGGCATGCCTTGTTCAGGTCGGTGAAGTCTACGCACATTCTCCATTTTCCGTTCTTCTTTTTGACCATTACTACGTTGGCGACCCATTGTGGGTATTTTGACTCTCTAATAGAGCCATTGGCGAGCAGTTTGTCTACTTCCTCACGGACTGCCTCGTTGATCTCAGCGTTGGACTTTTTCCTGATCTGTTGTACCGGCGGGTGTAGCGGGTCGACGTTGAGCTTGTGGGTGGCGATGTCTGGTGAAATTCCTGGCATGTCTGCATGGGAAAAAGCAAATTTATCTGCATGGTTAGTCAAAATTTCATGGTACTTACCCGGGTTGGTGAGCCCATGGCCGATGTACGCTTTCCTTTCGGGGTTGTGACGATCTAGCTGAACTGGATCGAGGTCCTCGATTGTGGCCTTACAGGCCTTCACAATGTTTGGGTCTCACTGATGGCGTCGCTCATCGGGTCTGTTTTGGTCCCCGACTCGGCTGATTGCTATGCCTCCGCACTTGTCCCATTCAACTGTCGGGTATGGGCGCAATCTTATGTTATATTATAACATTCTTGCAATGTGTGCGGTTCTCCTTTGATGGTGAATATCCCCCATGGGGTAGGGAACTTAACCACTTGGTATAAGCTTGAGGGTACGGCTCGCATGACATGTATTCATGGACGTCCGATGATGAAATTGTAGGTCGTCTCTTGGTTCATTACGTGGAAGGTGGTCTCAAATGTGCCCCCCCCCACGAGGACGGGTAGAGTCACTTCTCCTGATATACGCTCCACTGCATTGTTAAAACCAGTTAGAATTATACAGCGGGGCGTTATCCTGTCCTTGAGTCCCATCTGCGAGAGGACTCTCGGATGGATGATGCAGGCGCCGCTTCCGTCATCAATCATGACTCTCCTAACGTCTGTATCAAAAGTTCGTAAAGTGAAAGCATCATAATGGGAAAAACACAAACCGTCGGCGTCAGACTTATCGAAGGTGATACTTCCTTCGAGGTCATCGTACCATTCGTAGGAGATGGTCCTCTTCAGTCTGTGTGTGTTGGCGAATTTGACATGGTTGATAGTGACGTCGGTACCATCTCCAACGATCATGTTTACCGTCCGCGTCGGGGAGGGTGGCTTTAGTGGTCCGCGAGACTGCTCTCGCCCACGTGCAAAATTGGCCTTTCCCTTGTCACTGAGTAGCTCCTTCAGGTATCCTTGGTTTAGCATCCTGACGACTTCCTGTCGTCTTGGTGGAATTCGCACAGGACATTCGATTTCCTCATGGCGGGATCTGATTTCATTTTCTGAGGCCACTGCACCTTGGTGCCAAGCTTTTCCAGTGCGTACGCTATCTCCGAATGAGAGACACAAAAGTTATGTGATGAAAGCAAAGGGGGCGTACCTCTTTCATTTTTGAGCGGGGCGAGGTGTCATTGCAATGCGTCTGTATGATGAGGGGGTGGAAGAGGAGACCTCATATAGGCCTGATGTCGTTCTTTATTGGGGCGAGGGGGGAGTTCTCGACGTCCTTCGTGACGTCAATCTCTCCTTGTGTCCGGGTGTGTGGTTGTCAGTCGTCAGGTTGGTCCATTGAGGTCATCTTCGTCTGCTCGTACCTTTGGCGCAGTGTGTGTTATGGATCTCATCCCAAGTTGTAAGAGGATATTTCATGAGCTGGCTTAGTAGTTTCTTGGTTGCTCTGGAACCGTCCTTGCTGAGTCCGTTCTGAAAAGCGGCTACCACTATGCCCTCCGATACGTTTGGTAGGCTTATCCTTACCCTGTTGAATCTAGCGAGGAAGTCCCCGAGGCCCCCCGCCTGTGATTTGTCTGACGGCGAAGATGTTGTTTAAACGTGCTTCTGCCTTCTTTGCGCCGGTGTGTGCAGTGACGAACTTGTCTGCCATTTCTTCGAAGGTTAAGATTTCTTTTGCGGGCAGTTGAGAATACCATGTCAAGGCTCCTCCGATCAGCGTCTCGCCGAACTTCTTCAGCAGCACAGATGATACATGTTCCTTAGACAGGTCGTTACCTTTCACGGCGATGATGTAATGGATGAGATGATCTTCAGGGTCGGTGGTCCCATCATACACTCTCAGATAAGGAGGCATCTTGAAAGTTTTCGGGATGGTGTAAGGGGCGGCCTCCTCGGAGTAGGGTTGTTCTACGAACCTCCCTACGTCACGTTTGGGCAGCAGCTTGGGCGCTCCGGGGATCTTGACGACCCTATCCTGATGCTCCTTCATTTGGTCGCGGAGGGCCTTGTTTTCGCTCTTCATTTCTTCCATTTTTCTCAAAATGGACGTTAATGTGTCGTCATGCATTTGCGTTTCGACGGGTTGGTTGTTGGTCCGCATTTCCTCTTGCTCGTCTGCTGTGGTGGTGATACTTGTCGTTGGTGCTGCTTTTTCATAACTTCGTGGTGGTTTTTCCACTAGGCCGCTCAGGGTTCTTGTCAACCATTCTTCCAGTAACTTCCTGACCGCCAGGGGTGCTTCTTTTGCAGCGGATGTGGAGGTGTCTTTTTCCTGCAAGGTTGCAAGATTCCCGGATGGGAAAGGTGAGGCTTCTGTCTCTGGTGCGGTATCAGGGGTGGTGTTGATGGTAGCGCTACTACCGACCTCATTCAAGGAACACAGGAGGTTGGTGGTGACTTCTATTATAGCTTTGGACCGGCTGTTGTTTTCCGCCATTTGGGGGTTTTATCTGGTAATCTGTCGGGTGTATACTACGGGTTTGATTATCGAAATCCCTACAGACGACGCCAAATTGTTTGACCTAAAAGATATCGATTGCTTTATCAGTTAGGGACAATCAAAGATTATGAAAAGGTAAATCGGAATCAACGATAATAAACCCAAGGATAGATCTATAGTTCGTACGTTATTTGTTCTGACAAGATTGTAACGAGACTAAGTGGAATATCGATATAAATCACTGAGAGAGAAATGATAGAGAGAATGATAGTCAGAAGTTGTATTATTAATGAAAATAACACTTGCCTTACAAATGAGGGAGGCCTTTCCTTATATAGAAGGAAGGTTCCCTCGTCAAAATATCATTTATTCTAGGACCACTATCGTTCCTGAAATATAAACGGGCGGAGGGAACGGAGTATTCATACGGGTGAGTTTGACAGTACGCCTTTATTGTTAGAGGCATACCCCCTTTCGTTGTATGGGCGTGAAGGGAGGTATATTTGACGTTAGTGGCCGTGAAAGGAGGCGTACTCGACTTTCATCAGTTGTCTCCGATTCAACCCCATACAACCTAATTACTATACAATTTAAATTTAAAAAAAATTAATAACTAAAATTATTGTTGATCTCAAAATCCTAAAATTAAAAAAATTATTAGATTGCTATTTTGTTTAGTAAAAATTAGGGAAAAACTTATTGACTACAAACGGTCTCCTAAAGTTAAAAAGAGAAAAGAGAAATTTTAATATTCTAAAATATAATAAGAGTTGAACGACAAACTTTCCTAGTTTAAGCAAAATTTTATTAACTACAAAAAGGATTTAGTACTCCAAAATATAAATGTAACTAAAAAGACAAACTTTCCTAGCGTGTAGTGAAAGTTTAGGCAAAATTGTATTAATAACAAATAACTATTCGTAAATTGTAGGGGAATTAATTAAATTACTATACATAAATATTAATAAAATACTCAAATTACTATGTTGTCTAAGGCGAACCACAATTTTAAAGGGGAAAAAAGGCGAACAATAATTTATTAAGAGCCTTCGTACTTTTAATATAGTATATAATATAAATTTAGATATAAATATACAAGAAAATCTAAATAAAAATTATTTTTAAATTTTTAAAGTAGGCAAAAGAGAAAATCTCATAGTTGAAAAACACAAGCTCGTCAATTATATATTCCCATTTCCTAACAACAATGTGGATAAGGTCAACACTCAAACTATAAGAGGTTCAAGGAATCCTGATCTTTTTTCCCCCAAATAAACCTATCATACTGCAGTAACACCTATGCCAATACTCTTGGAAACTGGAATACAAATTTATGATTATTTTCCAAGACATTGGAGGACATTTAATGGTATCTATTTCTACTAATGTACTCATTTTCTAAAGTACATTAATTAATTTAGTTACCAAAAAAATTAGTACTCCCTCTTATCCACAATAAGTGATTAATTTGTCTTTTTATCTTGGTTCAAAATAAGTGTTCATTTATATAATCAAGAAAAATTCAAGTTATTTTTATAAAATTATCCTTATGTACATATTCCTAAAAAGTCATTTACTCCTCACATTAAATTATGTTGCAATATTTAATTAAGGGTATGTAGATATCGAAATTTTAGCGGATCAAGCTAAATTCTAAATTCAAGATACTACAAGACTATTGAAGTTCTAATAGTCTATCAGGGTTTCTTAAAGGTTACTCTACCCTAAACCCTAACTCACACCAATATAAAGGATACATATTCCCTTGAAGAAGTGTATCAAAATCCCAAAAACTCTTGGGATATTTACAAAGAGATCAAAATATTATCGGATACTTATGGACAATCAAATAGTTCAAGAAGCTGGAGATCAAATATATCACAGTAGGTTTGCATCATCCTACATTCGAGAAATACGCGGCTTCAACCCTCGAATCACACAGATAATCAGCAGAAAAGAATCAAGGGAGAAACAAAATTGTACTCACAATTGATTTGTAAAATTATTTTTCTCTTATTTTTTGATTGCAGTTTATTATATTGAAATTTAGTTGCAAACAAATTCTGGCACGCCTGGTGGGACCAATTCTGCCCTTCATCTCTTCCTCCTGTAATGGAAAACTTCAAGTTTCAAAAGCAACGACTTTATGGTCGAATACTTCAAGTCTTGTCTTCAAGTTTCAGCAAGCCTACACCCTGACAAACCTTGAAGTATGAGACATTTATAGACATCAAAATTTTAGTGGATCAAGTTAAATCCTAAATTTAAGATACTACAAGACTCTTGAAGTCATAGGAATCTATAAGGGCTTCTTAGAGGTTACTCTACCCTAAACCCTAAGTCACACCTATATAAAGGGATACATATTCCCTTGAAGATGTGTCTCAAAATCTCATAAACTCTTGGAGTATTCACAAAGAGACCAAATGGCCGGATACTTATTGAAAATTAAATAGTTCAAGAAACTGGAGATCAGATATATCACAGTAGGTTTGCATCATCCTACATTCGAGAAATACACGACTTCAGCCCTCGAATAACGGAGATAATCAGGAGAGAAGAATCAAGGGAGAACCAGAATTGTACTCACAATTGATTAGTAAAAATATTTTTCTCTTATTTTGTGATTGCAATTTATTTTTCATATGTTGAAAATTAGTTGCAAATATGCTAGTTTAGTCACACTAAATATTTTTTTTAGTCACACTAACTATTTTTGTCTAGAATTTAATATTTTTTTAATATATGTATCCAAAGTAAATTGGTCACTTACTGTAAACCGGAGGGAGTAGTGATTAAAAAGATTTTACTTTAGAATTAGGACCTAATTATTGTTGTTGCTTATTGATAAGTAGATTTAATTTTGCAGAGGTCAACCCAGATGCAAGGGGGGAACAATAACAGTTGTGTTTAATATTTAGTGTTAAGATTCCTGGCTTATCTGATGAAGAACATAAACAATACATTAAATATATATATTTCAAGTAACAAAAACTAGCCAAAATAAAACAAAGATATTCTTTGTATTCATGAATCCAAGCAAACAGGTTTCATGTTTGCGAATAATATATGTTAGTGGACGTACGAAAGGGGAATATGTTTTGTTTTCCATGTCAAATTAACAGCAAAGCGTATCGAGAATCTAAGATTTGGGCGGTGGGGTTTACATATGTATAGAAATAAATATTGATTATATTTTTTAATGTTTTTGTGATTTATTTTTATAAGATAACAAATTATAGTCTTCATATAATAAATATTTAAAATCAATAATCTATTTAAATAGTGATAATTGTTAAGCGGATTTTAGTATGTTATTTTTCATAATTTGGCACTCAAAAGTTTTTTTTTGGTAAAACTATTGGTCAAATATATAAAACCTTGGTTTGTTATGTAATAAAAATTCTGAGCAGGCATATATTTAGTACACAAATATGGGGACAAAATGATAGACATTAAAGAAGAAGCAAGACAAGGAACAAGACATGCAATGATTGAAAGTTAATTTCATGCCAAACACGAACTATATATGTAGTTGACTTAAAACATATTTTTCCTCATATTTAAACATATAGCTGACTTAAAACGTATTTACTCACATATTTAAACAATAATATAGCTGACTTGACAAATATTTATTCTCATATTTTTTTAAAAATACTACTAATACATTTTGATTATGAGAAAGTAAAGGTTCACTATGTTGGTAGGAAAACAGATTCTACAGAAAGGAAATTAAATAAAAGACAATGTTCCAATAGAGGAAAAGGAGAGTCGTAGATGATGAATTTGCAAACTCAATTTTGAGATTTTGAAACATTTGAAAATTTTATATTAGAAATCTTCAAAGTAATAAAACTTACCTTTTTGTTTTTTTTTGCAAAAAATTTATAGCTCAACACATTTATTATTTTTTACAAAAATGGGACAAAGGTTTAATCTGTTGACCCACTTATTATCTAGTCGAAGTTTCCCTTTTCTCTCGAGTTTTCTCCGTTAGCAGAACCTAAAGGAGCTACGAAGAAATTTTTGATCGTTTAATGTATTAAACTTTGGGTAAATACATTAACCACCTCTAAATATTGCTCAAATTATTAATATCCTTACCGAATTATATTCGGTCTTTATTACCCCTCAACTTAACCTTTTGAGGGTTATTACCCCTAAACGCTGATTAATTTGATAGTTTCTTCCATGTTTGCAAATAATGCAAATATACTAATAGTAATTTGGTAGAAAACAGTAGTGAACTACCACGGAGCACATATGCTCATATATATATATATATATATATATATATATATATATATATATATATATATATATATATATATATATAATTTCTTAATATGAGAATAGAAATTGTATCTTTATTTTGTAAGAATTATTATTAGTATTTAAGAGGTGGGATTTATTATTTCCTTAACCAGTATTATTAGGAGAATACTAATAATTTCATATAAGTTATTTTTAAAATTTTAACTAAATAAAATTGATCAAATAAAATCCACTACTTTAAAATGTCATTTTAAGTTTTATTATCCAGAAATTTTCTACTAATTTATATGGCTAGTTTTGTAAACTTTAACTAGTAATCACCCCTTTTGTTTTCGGCAGTATATGCAAGATTAATGCAATTAGATTACCCAAAAAAAAAAAGATTAATGCAATTAGTGCAAAAAAGGATTGCAAGAAATATCAATGAAATGAAATAAAATCACTACATACCCCCTTCTCAAAATGTCAAAATATTGAAAATTTAGAAATCAAAAGTACGTCAATTCTATATTAGAAGAAGTATTTTTATCGGTTGGCTACAATATGGAAGCTTTGACAGTGTGGTTGTCGTTATTAGTTGGCAAAACTATAGAGAAGCTTTTGCCAAGTAAAATTCGACACTTATTCGTACGCAGAAAATAATGACAGTTAAAAAAGGTGTAAGACAAGGAATAAGACATGCAATGATTGGTAGGAGGTAATCCACTTTTTTCCCAACCACGAACTATTGGCGACTTACATATTTATTCTGATATTTTTAAAACTAATTTAAGAGATAATATATCCTAATTTAAGAAATTTTTAATTATTCTATTGATTAAAAGTTGTTTTGGAGTGCTAAATATTTTTTTATTTTTAATCGGAAGTTTTGAATTCGAGATCTGAGCTAAATTATCTTTGTTAGGCAGTGCGTTGCCCTGTTATCCCAACTTTCAGCACATATTTAATCCAGTACTCGATAACGCAGATACAGAGGCGGATGTAATATAGAGTCTACGGGTTCAACTGAACCCATAACTTTTGACATGGAGTAAAATTTATATGTAAAAATTCATCAAAATTGTAAAAATAATAGATATAAACCCATAACTTTAAAAATATAATAGGTTTGAACTTATAAATTTTAAATTCTGGATACCCCTAACAAAAATGAAAAACAAAGAAAAGTTGATCCCATCTATAATTCTATATGAAAAAACAGCTACTTATGGGAATTTGGCTTTTCTACTTGAGTTCTTCTTTTCGTTACTTCCTCAGTTGAAGGAACCTTAATAAATACTTTCACTAGCCATAAATTAATCCCATTTGTTTACGTATTTGGTTCCCTTATACTATAGACTTATTGAGGTTGTTATGTTGTTCTTATCAATGGGTAATTAAAAAAAAAAACAAGTGGGCCCCACAATCAGATACGAACTTCCCCGAATAAGATCTCGATGAAAGGTGTTAATGATATGGTCGGGAACCAGAAATGAGATGAAATGGTTGTCATTACTTTTAACTAATGAATACAAAATAATTTAACTTTTGTACTGAGCCTACTAATTGGCATGAATTTTAGATTAATTGAATTAATTAATTTCGACTACTATCCAATAAATAATTAAAAAATAATTTGTTATGAAATAATAAAAGAAGAAAAATAATATTGTAGAGAAAAGTAGGGAGAGGGAATTCTTATTGGTTTTGGGATGAATTACAATGGGGTAAGACTCCTCTATTTATAGGAGAAAAATGACTTAGTCACAAAGTAAAACTCTCCACAAGATAGACATTCACTCCAAATAGAATTCTATTCATAACACTCCCCCTTGAATGTCTATTCAATGAGTAATGTGCCTCATTAAAACCTTAACTAAAATAAAACCCAATGAGAAAAAATCTAGAAAAGGAAAAGGAGTACACATATCTAATAATACGCCTTTTGGTTGCCTCGTTAAAAACCTCGCAAGGAAAACCCAGTGGGACAAAACCTTGTAAGGGAAAAAGAGTGCAACGCGCATTAACTCCCACTGATGAGAGCATCAATTCACATCCTTAAGCCTTTGCATCCCAATCTTGTGCACTAGCTTCTTGAAGGTTGACGTCGACAAAGATTTTATATCAGTTTCAATGTATTTTCATAATGACATAACATAGAGATCTCTTCATTAATATATTCAGGTACCTGAATCTCTCATGAGATATTATGAAGTGTAATGTCATGTGATCTTCTAGATCACTTGCCTCCTTTATTATGATCATTTGCTCATCTTCTTATTTGAAACTGATTGTCTATACGCTTTAAGCTTACCATAGACTTTGTCCTTCTAGGACTTATTATAATATGAGCATTTGCAGTAAGAACATAGTTACTTTCTTTGGGTCAGCAAATGCGTCTGTCATACTTTGCAATAAATTGCACATGAATTATCCTTTTATGAACTTCAAGTTCATATTATTTTATTCGAGGATCTCGATGTATAAATGATAATTTATTTCATGTAACTTTTCTCAACTGTTGTATCTTGTCTCCCCCTCATGTTAGAAAAACTAACTTGTTTTCTCAACTTTGAGAAGCCATCTTTGTGCGTTATGGTGTTAATCAAAATACACACCGCACATCAATAATAAGATGAAATTATTTGGTTCATGACCCTGAACCACTTGTGAGGGGAGAAAATAATATACTTTCGTCTATAACGTATATCAAACTGATATATATAAACTTTGTTCTCATAAGCAATAGTTTAGATATTAAGTGGAGGCACTCAATAAATTATTTTGCTAAACCAACTATGATGTAGACCAACTTATCAAGATGAACTTCTTGAATAGAAAATCTGGGATATGCTCTAAATTAAATTATTGAGCAAGTTACCTCGCACATACCGGCCAGGTAGCGGGTTAATAATAATTGCACATGTAACCATCTCATAGCTGCATCTTATGTGGTATACATGGAGGGTGAATGAGCCCATATTCACCTTTGATATTTCCAGCATTCATGGGATTCAATCCCACTTTTAGTTGGTCAATTAATTAATGAGAACAAGCAATGTAAGAGAATTTGTAAAGAACTTTCTAGTTCTTTAATATTTACCCATGTGAATTCTCTATTATTTTTGCACATCATACTTAAATTGATATGGCAAAACCAATTATGCCAACTGGATAAATTATCAATATTGATAAACTTCAGATTTACACCATGATGTGTCCAATTATGAATAAACTCCAAGTTTGTTATGATATGAGTTTTTATATCAATATCCACTTCATTGTGGTATTCTTTGTTTATGTAGTACAAATTGGAGAATAAAGTGGGTAGCTTTTCACATATATATTACCCCGCTACAAGTTGTAGTAATAGAAGATATTAAATTTTTCCTTTATTTATAGTCTCAATATAATCAACCGCTTTCGCGTATACTTTGGAAACTCAAATAAGTTTCTTTGAGACGTACTACAACACAATACCTTATTGGTAATTAATTGTGTTTCTCCAAAATAGTAATAATTGGCTCTTCTAGAGCTCTCAATTAATTTTGTACTACCACAAATTTATCAACATCCATGTGGTGAATATCTCTTTTAAAGAGAAAGTTATACCATTATGGTTATGGTCAAAATTATATGCAAGATATGTTTCTTGCATTATTGTTGTCCTTTAATAATTACATTGCCAAAATATTTTGGTGTACAATAGGTACGTGACCAATGACCATTCATGTCATAATAATGACATTATTTATGGTATCATCTCAAACCTTCTTCTAGAGGTGAGTGTGGTATATTCGCTACCACTAGCACGTTCATATTCTTTGAAGAATGAATATGTATTCATAAGTAAAATGTTGTCACATTCACATCATGAATGGACCATAATGATATATATGTGCTTTATAAAATCTCATGTCAAATCGATGACAAATACTACTTTCACATAGTGAAGGATTATTTGAGAATACTTATTGTTCTCATTATCACAATGATGACGATATAATTTCGTCTATGCCACGTCCATATCCATTGATTATTCATGGTAATAGTTTTGTCTTCTTTCAGACTTATTACATACTGCTATCACATTCTCTAAAGGGAATGAGAATGGAGCAAATTCAATGGGACGGGTTTTCAATTCTTTGCTCACAATTATACATGAATTTAATCATGGCAAGGCATGAAAATTTTACCACTTCATGTGGGTCTAATTTCTTAAAAACTCCATTAGAGTTATAATCAAACTTTGTTGTCTTTGCCTGTATATAAAATCAAATTATAGAATTTCAAGAATTTGAAAGAGAAAAGTAAAATACTTACCTTAAATCCAGAATTTTAATCATGAAGGAAGTTCATGAAACAATTGACAATCATTATGCTCAATCCCAAAGTTTCTACTCGATTGGTTAGAGTCTCGTGCTGATAACGTGTTATGAAATAATAAAAGAAGAAAAACAATATTGTAGAGAAAAGTAGGGAGAGGGAATTCTTATTGGTTTTGGGATGAATTACAATGGGGTAAGACTCCTCTATTTATAGGAGAAAAATAACTTAGTCACAAAGTAAAACTCTCCACAAGATAGACAATCACTCCAAATAAAATTCTATTCATAACAGAACTCCTTTATTTCTCCTTAGTTTGAATCTTCCTTTTTTTTTAAAATGAATTAAATCTTTTCTGGTGCACTTGAAGTCAAACTCTTATTATATTTGATTATTTGTGTTAGCTTCAAATGTTTGTTAAACATAACCCAGAGTGTCTATCGGAATATTCCATTGGCATCACCGAATCAGGATCCGATCTTTTTATGGCAAAAATAAAATTCGAGTTGCTTTTTTTAAAAAAAAAATTGCTGACAGTTATGAAAACGCGCGACTGAAGTAGAATTGAATCCTTTTGTTTTGTAAGAATTGTTACAAGTATTTGAGAAATAGGATGATTTTTACCTTAACTAGTATATATATATAGTGTAAATTGAACTAAACTCATTTTAGATCGTGGATCTGCTCTTTATTTATGAACTAAAACTAAAATAAACCGAACCGACTTAAAGAAAAACAAAACTGATGGGATGCACAGCTCTATCAAGACTTTGTGAAATAACAATAATATGTCTACATTGAAGTAGGGTAAATATTTACTCTGTACATGTTTTCACCGACCTACTAAATATATGGCATATATTTTTATAGATATAATTATTACTAAATAATAGTTAACTAATGCACATTCTCCCTTAATTTATCACTCAACTATAACAAATTAGTATAGTTTGGTACAAACATGAAGTGAAGAAGGTTATATTAGTATGATTGGTGCACACCTCTATCACTATTTTCAAATCTGGAATTCGCAAGAATTTTCTTTTCTCTTTTTTTTGCTTTAAATAAAAGTTGTAATCCGAGATATATAAACGATGTTCTATACTTTAATACTACACAAGAGGGAGAGTGGGGGTAATTTGTATGATGCCCACTTTTTCATTTAACTTGATTATAGAATGACATGGTTCTTCTATGTGTTCCAACTATTACTGTTGCGCAATAACAAAAATTAAAGAACACAGAGTTTACGGGGGAAACACATGGCTCATGTGATGACCCAAAAGGTCATCACTTTTTCTAGAAATAAATTCAATGTTCCAAGGCCTTAAAAATATCTTTTTGTCTCGCCTCGATTTGCGCGCAGTCCGAGCGCGTATTCGGAAAGCCATTATGTGAAAATCTGTGAAAAAAAAATAATTTTTACTTTTAAAATAAATTTAGGTTGACTATGATCAATATTTTGGGTAAAAGGACTCGGACCTGTGATTTGACGGTCTCGGAGAGTCCGTAGGAAAATATGGAACTTGGGCGTATGCCCAAAATCAAGTTGTGAGATCCCAAGCTTGAGAAATAAATTTTTAAAGAAAATTATTTTCTGAAAAATATATGAGTTTTTGGAAATAAAATGTGTTTGAATTTGATGGTATCGGCCCGTATTTTGATTCCGGAGCTCAATACAAATCTTATATGTGATTTAAGTTGAGCCTGTAAAAGTTGGTAAAAAACAGACTTGAAATGACGTGAATCGGACCTTATTTTAGAAAATTGAAAAATTTGATGCTCTTAAATGATTTCATGATTTTGATGCTAAATTCATAGTTGTTGATGTTATTTTGGTGATTTGATTGCACGAGCAAGTCCGCATGGTGTTTTTAGGTTAGTGTGCACGTTTGGCTTGAAGCCTCGAGGGTTCGGGTAAGTTTTGGATAGGCCACGAAGTGAAATTTGGACTTAGAAATTTCTGGTATGTTGCATGTATGCAGGCTTTGCAAATGCGAGTAAATCATCGCAAGTGCGAATGAAGGATTGGAAAGGCTTGATGGCAAATGCGACCATTTGGATCACAAATGCGGAAGGCAATGGTCGCAAATGCGACGCCTCCCTCGCAAATGCGAACCAATCAGAAATATGGGGTGGTTGCAAATGCGAAGGTTTCAGTCTTCAGAAGGGTTCGCAATTGCTAAACCCTTATTGCAATTACGACATCTGCAACCTGCAAATCATAACTTAGATGCATTTTCAACCATTTTTCAAACCCTTTCAAAACCAAAATAATCTTGGGCGATTTTTCAATGATAAGTACTCTTCCAAATAGATTGTAAGTCATTTCTAACTTGTTTTTATTAATCTTTAAACATCTTTTCTCATTATTTCAACTCTAAACCAAAGATTTTCATGGGAAAAATTGAGTGTTTTGGGTAGAACCTGGATTTTTTAATTTTTAGGGATTTAGACCTCGATTTGAGGTACGATTTCAAAATAAATTATATATTTGGGTTCGTGGGCGAATGAGTAATCGGATTTTGGTTCGAACTTCATTTTGACCATGTGGTCCTAGGAGCGATTTTTGACTTTTTGGGAAAAACTTTAGAAAAATTATTTTCATGCATTGGAATTGATTCATTTAATATTTATTGATATAGTTAAGTATTTTGTTGCTAGATACGAGCGAATTGGTGGTGGAATTAAGAGATAAAGCGATTGTTGAGACTTGAACTGTGTTCGTGGCATCGAGGTAAGTGTTTGGTCTAACCTTAGCTTGAGGGATTAGGAGTCCTGTCCTATTTGCTATGTGTTATTTGTTGAGCACGACGTATAAGCATGGTGACGAGTATCTATACGTTAGTGTCAAACATGACCGTGAGTCTTATATTATGATTATTATGATTTCGTTTGTATTGTTCATGCCTTTTGTGATGATTTTTTATTGCTGGCAAAGTTTGTGGAAGTAAAAGTAATATTTGAATATTGAGGAGCGTTGGCTCAAGTTGTATAATTAATTGTGGAAGTATAATTGGCAATTGAACCTTATAGAGCATTGTGTGATGACTTGCCATGTCATCATGCCATATAGGGGTCATTTGGCATATATTAATGCCATGTGGAAGCTTACATAAGAAGAATGCTAGCATTTGTGAGAATATTCTAGAGAAGTATGGACATTTCCTTAGGAAAAACCTAGATCTTTATGAATTTGCTAGGAAAGTCCTTGGAATCTTCTAGGCTTATTTAGAATTCTAGAGAATGGACTTATTTGTAAATATGGAAGGACTTGTAGAACAATTATTGTTTACATACTAGCCCTAGGTGATTAGTATAAATAGGGGCATTCATTTGTAATTCATCAACCAAGAAAATAATTCAAGTTCTCTCTAATACAAAGCTTCCTTTAAAAATTCTCTTGTGTTCTTTCTTCCATTCTCTTAGCGATCTTGAGTGTAGTAAGGCTGACTTGTTATAGCAAGAACGTGAGCAAGTTGTGCAAGATCGTGAGCGAGTTGTCAAGTGCCGCACATGTACTTAGTTACCAACTAAGGACGTGTCAATTGGTTCAAGTTATGAAGTGAGTTGTGAAGTAAAAGTGAAAAAAAGAAGAGAATTTTTATTTTTTCTCCCTTGCCGAAATGTTGTTTCTTTTAATGCTATCTCCCTTGCCAGGATGTTGATGCTTTTGATATTGTTCCTTTGCTGGGATTTGATTGTCGAACTATTGTTCCCTTGCTGGTATTTTATGGTAATTATGTTTATTTCCTTGCCCTATTTCTCGTGATTGTTATTTGGGGTGAGGAAGAGTGCTAAAGAACGAAAGGTGATGTCGTGTATTGATTTGGCGAGAGAGTGATAAAGAACGAAGGGTGATGCTATATATGATTTTTGTGAGGAAGAGTATAAAGCCTGAAGGGTGATGTCGTGCCGCACGATGTACCATTCCATGCCGATTATATTGATTTTATGATAAGGATGAGAGTAAAATCACGAAGGGTGATGCCGCACACTTGCTTGATTTCTGATTCTTGTTGGTAATTGAGAAATGGTATTCCTCGTATTTACTTGCTGCCCTTCTATTTTAATTGATGTTTCGCCGCAGCATGTTTTGATCCTTCATTGTACATTCTTTCTTCTATTTTACGTTGTATATGATTTAACTGCATAGATTTATTTGGTAGTCCGGTCCAAGCCTCGTCACTACTTCGCCGAGGTTAGGCTAGGCACTTACCAGCATATGAGATTAGTTGTGCTGATACTACACTATGTACTGTGTGCAGGTCCCGACGCAACAACTTTTGGACCTTAGCTTTGGGTGGCTGCCTTCAGTCCATACGGAGATCCAAGGTAGCCCTACCGGCGTCCGCATGCCCTAGCGTCTACCTCTATCCATTCGTCCTGTTTCATTTACATATTTCAGAAATAGTATTGTATCTATTTCATACCTTATTTGTAGTATTCCTAAACTGTCTGTTAAGTTGTGACACCAGTTCTGGGTAGTCTTTGTTTATGAAATTTGTATTGGAAATATTTAAATGGTTTTAATTGTATCTCAGAAAGAATGTTAGTTGCATCAAAAACTACATATAAACTTTCTTATACATACAAAGTTTATTTTTTGTACACTTTATAAGCTTTGATCTATGAAGAATATCCCAAGAATACTCCTTCATCACTTCTGCGATCAAAGTTACCTAGGGATTCCTTTCCATTATTGTGCACAAAGCATTTGCATCCAAATGCCCTAAGATGGGATATATTTGGTTTTCTCCCTTTAAGTAACTCATAGGAAGTCTTCTCTATAAGAGGTCTAGTCATGCACCTATTAATGATGAAACATGCAGTATTTACAGCCTTTGCCTAGAAACTATGGGGCAGTTTACTAGAAAGAAGCATAGTCCTAGCCATATCTTCGAGAGTCATATTCTTTCTTTCAACTACTCCATTGTATTCAGGATTCATAGGGGCAGAGAAATTATGATCTATACCATGCTCATCACAAAATTTAGCAAACTTAGCATTTTTTTAATTCAGTTCCATAATCAGACCTAATTAATGCAAGTTTATTACCTATTTGTTTTTGAGTTTTTCTAACAAAGGCAGTAAACATGTCAAATGTTTCATCCTTAAATGTTAAAAATAATACCCAAGTAAACGTAGAGTAATCATCAATAAGTACCATCACATATTTCTTAACACCTCTACTCAATATTCTCATTGGACCACAAAGATCCATATGAACCAGTTCTATCGACTTGGTCGTGGTTACCAATTTCTTGCTTTTAAAAGAGGATCTTACTTGCTTCCCCCTTGCACAAGCCTCACAAATTTTGTCTTCCTTCAACTTGATGTTAGGTAACCCTATCACAGGTCCTTGGAGACTAATTTGATGAGTTGATTTTGGACTTGCATGACCAAGCCTTTTGTGTCATAGGAGGGGATCATTGTCCAACACAATGATCTCACCTTTCTTCCTATTTCCAAAGGAGAGTTTACCTCCTTTTAGGTCCTCAATTGAAAGGAATTGTTTCTTACTTCCAGTCATATGCTTTGAGTAACCACTATCCATGTACCATATTTGGCTACTTCCCTTCACTTAGACATGCAAAACAAAATCAGGAGTTAGTATTAGGAACCCAAACTAGTTTGGGTCCCTTTCTATAGGCAAATGGGTAAATTAAATTCCTTTTAGCCCATTCAGGCAGGCTATTTTTCTCTTGAAAAAAGATTTTGTTCTTTGACTGTCCTTTTCTTTGCATTACATTCACTTTTTTAATGACCAATCTTGCAACAGTGTGTGCAAATTTTGTTCTTAGGAAGTGTGATATACTTGCTTTTGGGATCATACTTAGGTGCTGAGGTCCCAAAGTCAAGTCCACTTTTATTGCTACTGTGGTGCTCTTGTAGCCAGGATAGTGCATCAGAGGACTTATTCTATTTACAAGTTCTGCCTAGTTCATGCTTCACCTTACCTAGATCTTCTTTTAAGACTCTTATCTGCTCATCTTTCTTATACAACTCATCCTTTATTTTTCCTAGATTTTCTTCTAAGGTGAGATGTGTGCGAACAACTTTCTTTTTACATTTTCCTTATTTCAGTTTTAAATTTCCAGATCTAAGTTCTAAGACAATGGTGTCGAGTTCAAGAACCTGGTTCTTCAGCTTAGTATTTTTACTATCACTTTCACTAGCTCCGCGTTCTAGATTTTTGCACTTGACTTTCAGGATCACACATTCATTAGACAATTGTTCCTTCTCATTGTTTATGACCTCAGACTCATCAATGAAATCTAGTAGTAATTCATATAGATTTTCTTTAGAAAAAAAATTAATCTTATCTTTGAGATGAATCACACTTACCTCTTGTTCATCGTCTGATTCTCCAAAGGCTATAAGTGCTTGTTCATCTTTAGTTTATCTTCTGAATCCTCATCTGGGCTTTTTCCCCAAGCAGCAACCATAGCCTTTGTTGATCCTTTGTTCTTCTTAGGTTGAACATGTTCCTTCTTCTTGTTTCTTCATTTATCCCTTTCTTGCTTCCATTCAATTTCCCACTGAGGACAATTCTTGATCATGTGGTGAGTCTTACCACATTTGTAGCAACCCTCGTTGGTCTGTTTTCTAGAGGGGCATTGGTTTATCAAAGGTTGCACCCCTTGAAGAACCCTTTCCTGTCATTAGGTACTTCTTGAAATACCTTGTGATCATAGCCATTTTATCATCCTCTAAGTCTCCACCTTCAGTTATTCTGAGAGCTAGGATTTTTTTCTTCTTGGTGCATCCATTTTTATGTTTGCCTTCTCAATTCATAGGTAGAGATATTTACAATCATCTCATCCAACTTGACAGTGGCAATGTTCTTTGATTCCTAAATAGTAGTGATTTTGCTTTCCTAAGTTACTGACAAGACCCTTGTCAAGATTTTCTCAATATTGTCTTCTTCAAGAATAATTCTTCCAAGAGACTTAAGTTCATTTGTTGGTGTTATGAACCTCGTGTACATTTATTGGATGGGTTCACCTTCCTTCATGGTGAAATTCTCATATTGAGAATACAACAATGTTCCTTTTGATCTCTTTACTTGAGGATTTCCTTCATAAGCCACTTGAGAGTGCCTCACATCTCCTTAGCAGTAATACAACTATGGACCTAGTCCACACACAAGCCATTTCTTGGCCATTGAATTATTTTCCCATTTCTTCAAATCTTAAGCAATACAATCAACTTTCGTCTTTGGAACGTCCACTCCTTCAGCATTCTTCTTTGTAGTAGCCAGGGGACCATCAGTAACAATATCCCAAGGTTCATAGTCTTCTCCTATGATGTGGTCTCTCATTCTGTTCTTCCACTAGGAATAGTACTGCCATTAAAGAGTAAAGGCCTAGCAGTGATTGTCCTTCCCTATTTCCAGGTGGCGTATTCATATTGATCTGTTCCAAAGGTGTTAGCCTCTCCAAGGATAACCTGCTCTGATACCAATTGATTTTTTATACTTCAATACTACGCAAGAAGGAGGGGGGGTGCTTCGTGTGATGCCCAATTTTTGCTTAACTTGGTTAGAGAATGGCCTGGTTCTTCTATGTATTCCAATTACAACTGTTGCGAAATAATAAATACAGAAAATAAAGAAAGCAAAGATTTTACGTGGAAAACACTTGGCTCAAAAGGTGAAAAAAACTACGACCTACCTCCTAGTAAGATTTTCCCAATCTCTCCACCAAAATCACTGAGCCAAAAATTGTATTTACAAAAACTCTTTTATAAACCTAGAATTAACTCTAGTCCCATTGTGGCACACAACCTCAACTATTGCCACAACTTCAAGTTAACTCTAACTTGAAAACTCTAAGTACCTAATACAATTTCTTCTAAATAAGCTGAAGGGTAACATGTAAAATCACCTACTAGAGTTGAACTAGAATAAAAGATAGACACTTGAAACTGGTTCTTCTATCTGGTTTAAGTAGCTTCATGATTGCACATTTGAATCACACATAAATTGCTTGCAAAATTACCTTGCTATTTTGCTCTCAATTCACGTTTAACTTCTACTTATGTGCATTACCTGTAAAAGAGAACAACATTAATATTTAATGAGTTAGTAATTAGAGATTGACTAGGATATAAATGATACTCTTCCACGGTGGAAGAGTTCTAGTTGATCTCATACTCTAACTCTATCATTTTCCTAAACCATGTTCTCTTTGTATAAAGAGTCTTTTTCCTTATCCAATAAGCAACTTTTTCGATCATGATCAAGAGATATCACTTCTAATAAGTTAGATTTATCTCTTTCACGTGCATCTCACATATTTAAGTTTATCATAATTGTGCTTCACTAGATAGACCTGGTATATATCTGAGTTCCTTTGTAAGTCTTCAAAATTTCACCTTTACTAGGGCCAACAAAATGTGAGTCTGTCTTACCTACCTTTCCAACCCCAATGATCTCACTTTTTCTTACCATTTCCAAAGGAGGCATTACCTCTTTTGAGGTCCTTAAGTGAAAGGAACTGGTTCTTGCTTGCAGTCATATGCTTTGAGCAGCCAATATCCATATACCATATTTGGCTGCTCCCCCTCACTTTGACCCGCAAGAGAAAATCAGGGGTTAGTCTTAGGAACCCAAACTAGTTTGGTTCCCTTTCTATAGGCAAAAGGGTAAACTAAATTTCTTTTAGCCCATCCTGACAGCCTATTTTCCCTTGAATACAGGTTTTGTTCTTTTGACTAGACTTTCTTTTGCATTACATTCACTTTTAAAGTGACCAGTCCTATCACAGTATGTGCAGATTTGTTCTTAGGAAGTGTGATATACTTGCTTTTGAGATCCCACTTAGGTGCAGGGGTCCCATAGCCAAGTCCCTTCTTATTGCTAATGTGAAGTTCTTGTAGCCAAGATAGTGCATCATAGGACTTATTTCATTTGCAAGTTCTGTCTAGTTCTTGCTTAACCTTGCCTAATCTTCTTTTAGGACTATTATCTGCTTATACTTTTTGTACAAATCATCCTTCATTTTTCCTAAAAAAAAATTTTAAGGTGAGGTATATGTGATCAACTTTCTTTTTACCTCTCCCTAATTTTTATTTTAAATTTTTAGATGTAAGCTTTAAAACAGTGGCGTCAAGTTCAAGAACCTGATTCTTCAACTTAATATTTTTTCTATCACTTTCACTAGCCATTAGTTTCGGATTCTTGCACTTAACTTTCAAGATTACACATTCCTTAGACAGATGTTCCTTTTCATTGTTTATGATCTCAAACTCATCAATGAAATCTAGTAGTAACTCAAACAGACTTTCTTTAAACAAAAATTTAATCTTGTCTTTGATATAAATCACACTTACCTCTTGTTCATCATCTGATTCTCCAATGGCCATAAGTGTTTATTCATCTCCATCTTCATGTTCTGAATCCTCATCTGAGCTTTCTCCCCAGGCAACAACCATAGCCTTCTTTGATCCTTTGTTCTTCTTGGGATGAACCTGTTCCTTCTTCCTATTTCTTCGTTCAGCCCTTTTCTTCTTCCATTCAATTTCCTATTGAGGGTAGTTTTTGATCATGTGTCAGTCTTACCACATTTGTAACAGCCCTCATTGGTCTGTTTTTCAGGGACCCTTGGTTTATTGTAATTTGCACCTCTTGAAGAACCATTTCCTCTTATTAGATACTTATTGAAGTCTCTCGTGATCATAGCTATTTCGTCTTCCTCTAGATTTGCACCTTCAGAGATTCTGAGAGTCAGACTTCTTTCTTTTTTGGGAGCATCTAACTTATGGTCTGCCTTCTCAGTTCATAGGCAATGAAATTTCCAATTAACTCGTCCAAATTAAAAGTGGCCATATTTTTTGATTCCTGAATAGTAGTGAACTTGCTTTCCCAAGTAACTGCAGAACCCTTGTCAGAATTTTCTCAACCTTGTCTTTTTCAAGGATAATCCTTCCAAGAGATTTAAGTTCATTTGTTAGTGTTGTGAACCTTGGATACATCTCTTGGATGGTTTCTCCTTCCTTTACGGTAAAATTCTAATATTGAGAATACAACAGGATTCCTCTTGATTTCTTCACTTAAGGAGTTCCTTCATGAGCCACTTGTAAAGTATCCTAAATTTCCTTAGCAATAGTGCAACTTTGAATTTTGTTGTACTCATTTGGACCAAGTACACATACAAGTCATTTCATGACCTTAGCGTTCTTTTTCCACTTCTTCAAGTCTTTGGCAGATCCACCCCTTTAGCATTCTGCTTCATGGTGGCCAGGGGAGTATCAGTAATAATGCCTCAGAGTTCATAGTCCTCTTCAATGATATAATCTCTCATCCTTTTTTTTTCACCAGGGGTAGTACTGGCCATTAAAGAGTGGAGGCCTAGCAGTAAATTGTCCTTCCCAGTTTCTAGGTGTTACACTCATCTTGATCTGTTCCTAAGGTGTTAACCTCTTCAAGGATAACCCGCTCTAATACCAATTGATATTATATACTTCAATACCACACAAGTGAGGGGGGGAGAGAATTTGTGTGGTGCCCAATTTTTTATTTAACCTGATTGTAGAAGAACCTGGTTCTTCTAAGTGCTCCAACAACTACTATTGCGGAATAACGAATACAGAAATTAAAGAACACGGAGATTTACATGAAAAATACTTGGCTCAAAAGGTGATAAAACTACGATTATCTTCCAGTAGGATTTTTCCAAACTCTCTACTAAAATCACTGAACCAAAACTGCATTTACAAAAACTTTTTTGTAAACCTAGAATTAACTCTAATCCCATTGTAGCACAAAGCCTCAACTATTGCGACAACATCAAGTTAGCTCTAACTTGAAAACTCTGAGTACCTAATACAATTACTTCTAGATAAAGAAAGGTACAATATTAAAATACCTACTACAATTGAACTCGAATAAAAGATAGATATTGGAACTGGTTCTTCTATCTGGTTCAAGTAGCTTCAAGATTGCACGCTTGGATCACACATAAATTGCTTGTAAAATTTCCTTGCTATTTTTCTCTCAATTCACGTTTAACTTCTACTTATGTACATCATGTGTAAAAGAAACAAAACTAATATTTATAGAGTTAGTAAATAGAGATTAACTAGAAATCTGATGCTACTCTTCCTTGGTGGAAGAAGTTCCAGTTGGTCTCATCCTCTAACCTATCCACCCCTTGAGCCATGTTCTCTTTGTGTAAGGGGTCTTTCGGATTATCCAATACGCATCCTTTTCGATCAGGATTAGGAAATATCATTTCTGGTAAGTGAGGTTTATCTTCTTCATATGCTTGAGTTGATCATATATGTGCTTCACTAAGATGGACGTAGTCCATGTCTGAAAACCTTTGTAAGTCTTCAAAACTCACCTTTACTTGGGACTGTTAGTACAATGTATTTGTAAAATAATTCTGGAAATATAAATAAATACAAAAATGTGCATAAACAGAAATAAAGAAACCAATTCGAGACCACTGAATTCACAGTGTTTCCTTAAAGAATTTAATCCCCTCCTAGTACCCAAGGTTATGGATTATTTCCTCCCAGGATAGAATGAATTACACACTGGTGTAGTGGTACTTCAAACCCCAGTATTTCAGCGAACACAAAGTTCGGTAGCAAATCACACTTAGTTTTTTTTTGTTTGATGCTAAAAGTATGCAGAAGAAGGAGAGAAAACTCAGAAAATCGTAGTGAAATTTTGAGCAGAATAGTGTTGTATTTATAGCCAAAAGTTAGACTGAAATCTGTAGAGTCTCTTCAGAATGGCTGGTTTTGCAAAACTACCACATCATAAATGTCATTGCATAAATGGCTATTTACTCAATAATAAAGATGGAAAATAAAGAGGGAAATTGAAGAGGGTAGTTACTTTTCTGTTACCAAAATAGAAAAATGGATTGGATTTAATATTAATATTCTGTTATTAAAATAAATATTTAACAACATTTCTTGTTAATATTTTACTATTAACAATTAAATTTGGTCCAAAAAGTTAATCAATCGATCGATCATTTGACCAAATCCAAATCCAAATCCAAATCCGAATCCAAATCCAAAGCCGAAACCGAAACCGAAGCCGTAGCCGAAGCCGAGCCGAGCCGAGCCGAGCGAGCGACGACGATGATGGCACGAGGCTGGCTTTTTTCTCAACTCTTTAAGAGCTAGAAAATGAGCAATTGCTTATATACCCATAAAAAACCTCTTCCTCTTCCAATATGAGACAATACCCATTTACCAAGTAGGGGGAACTTGAAATTTCACTCAAAAAATTTTATTTCCCTCCATTTCACATTCACCCTCTTTTGACTATTTAATATATTCATTAAATATATTAAAAACCCAACAATCCCCCACATGAATGGGGAATGGCTATATCACGGAAGTATGCATGAAAAACTGTATGATTCGCAAGTAAGGATTAATTGCATCTGGATAAGTAGGTTTCCCTTTGAACTTTCCATAGTGAACTTATGTCGGATATACTCGATCAATTGGTAGATTTGATATCTTTGAACCGCCGAACTTTTATGTATACATAGACAACCACAAGTCACACAACCAACCCTTAACCGTCTTTGGTTCTCATTGTTGTGTTCGTTTCAGCCATGAACACCGCCTGGTTTCATAAGTGCGTAGAGAACTGGGCTTACAAAATTCTCCTTGAAGCGGCTAATACTTCACACTTACATAGGTGATTCCTAAACGTGTCATCCCGTAGATACACTGTTTGATATAACCCATATCAAATTTAGAAATCATTAAAAAGCCTTAATGCTTTATCCTTAGTACTGAACATTGTCTTATACGATAATGGACCAAAAGTTTATTTGACAATGTTGAACCGTCATTAATGACTTTGTTTGATCTCCTTGAACCTAGATCTTGGGATCTCCAGCCTTCTAGGTAGAGTTACCGCCACTATGACTTGTTCTCGGCTACAGTCCCATTCCCTTTGATGATTTCTCAATTACATCTCTAGTTAGGCCTTTTGTAAGTGGATCTGCCACATTATCACTTGACTTTACATAGTCAATCGTGATAATTCCTCTAGAGAGTAATTGTCTATCGGTTTTATGTCTTCGTCGTATATGACGAGATTTATCGTTATACATAACGCTCCCAACCCTTCCAATTGCAGCTTGACTATCACAGTGTATGCATATTGGTGCCAAGGGTTTGGACCAAAATGGAATATCTTCCAAGAAATTTCGGAGCCATTCAGCTTATTTACTGGCTTTATCCAAGGCTATGAACTCAGCCTCCATTATAGAGCGGGCAATACAAGTTTGTTTGGACAACTTCCAAGATACCGCTCCTCCCCCAATGGTGAATACATATCCACTTGTGGACTTGGAATCAATTGATCCGGTGATCCAATTTGCATCAGAGTATCCCTCAATGACTGCAGGACATTTACTGTAGTGTAAAGCAAAGTCCTAGGTATGTACTAAGTACCCCAAAACTCGTTTCATGTCCATCCAATGAGATTGACCTGGATTGCTCGTATATCGACTCAATTTACTAATAGCACATACTATATCTGGTCGTGTACAATTCATGATGTACATTAAGCAACCCAACACCCGAGCATAATCCAATTGTGATATGTTTTGGCCTTTGTTCTTTGCAAATGCAAGATTCACGTCAATTGGAGTCTTTGCAACTTTAAAGCCCAAGTGCTTGAATTTTTCTAGTACTGTCTTGATATAATCAGATTGTGACAACGCCAGACCTTGAGAAGTCTTATGGATCTTAATTCCCAGATTTAAATCATCAACTCCCAAGTCTTTCATATCAAACTTGCTAGTTAGCATACGCTTAGTAGCATTTATACTGGCAATGTCATTACTCATTATGAGCATATCATCCACATATAAGCAAACAATGACTATGTGATTTGGAACATTTTTAATGTACACACATTAATCACATTCATTTATCTTAAACCCATTTGACAACATTGTTTGGTCAAATATCGCATGCCATTGTTTGGGTGCTTGTTTTAATCCGTAAAGGGACTTAACAAGTCTACAGACCTTCTTTTCTTTACGTGGAACCACAAACACTTCTGGTTGTTCCATGTAGATTTCTTCCTCCAACTCTCCATTTAAGAAGGCCGTCTTAACATCCATTTGATGAATTTCAAGACCATAAGCTACAGCTAATGCTACTAACGTTCGTATGGATGTAATTCTTGTAACTGGAGAGTATGTATTAAAATAATCAAGAACTTCTCGTTGCCTATACCCTTTGACCACAAGTCTTGCCTTATATTTGTCAATAGTGCCATCATCTTTCATTTTCTTCTTAAAGATCCATTTAGAACCCAACGGTTTATTTCCAGGAGGAAGATCAACTAATTCCCATGTATGGTTGTTCAATATGGATATTTCACTATTGACTGCCTCTTTCCATAACAATGATTCCGAAGAAGACATAGCTTCTTTAAATGTTTGAGGGTTATTTTCCAATAAGAAAGTGAAAAAATCTGGTCCAAATGAAGTAGACGTTCTTTGACGTTTACTACGCCTTGGATCTTCCTGGTTAAGCGTACTTTCTTTTGCTTTTTCCCGAGATCGTTTAGATCCTTCACTAATCGACTCACATTCCTTTTTATACGGATATATATATTTTCAAAGAACTCAACATTATCTGATTCTATAACTGTATTATTATGAATGTCGGGATTTTCTGATTTATGAACCAGAAATCGATGTGCTTTACTATTAGTCGCATATCCTATGAAAACACAATCAACGGTTTTCGGTCCTATTTTTACCATTTTGGGTTTAGGAACTTGCACTTTTGCCAAACATACCCACACTTTAAAATAATTCAAGTTGGGCTTCTTTCCTTTCCATTTTTCATATGGAATGAATTGTGTTTTGCTATGGGGTACTCGATTTAATATTCGGCTAGCCGTAAGTACGGCTTCCCCCCACAAGTTCTGTGGCAAACCAGAACTTACCAATAATGTGTTCATCATCTCATTTAATGAACGAGTCTTTCTTTCTGCAATCCCATTGGATTGGGGCGTGTAATGGGCTGTTGTTTAATGAATAATTCCATATTCTAAACATATTTGTTCAAAAGGAGATTCATATTCACCACCCCTATCACTTCTTATCATTTTGATTTTCTTGTTAAGTTGTGTTTCAACTTCATTTTTGTATTGCTTGAATGCGTCTTCATCTTTACTATTAAGTAAGTAAACATAGCAATATCGAGCACTATCGTCAATAAAAGTTATGAAATACTTCTTTCCACCATGAGATGGTATTGACTTCATGTCATAAATATCTGTGTGAATTAAGTCTAAAGGATTCGAATTACTTTCAACCGACTTATAAGGATGTTTAACATACTTAGATTCCACACATACTTGACATTTTGATTTATCACATTCAAATTTAGGCAATACTTCCAAATTAATCATTTTCCGTAAGGTTTTATAATTGACATGACCCAAACGTATATGCCATAATTTATTTGACTCAAGTAAGTAAGACGAAGCTAAAATTTTATTATTATTCTCAACAACCATTACATTCAGCTTGAAAAGGCCCTCAGTGAGGTAACCTTTTCCTACAAATATTTCGTTCTTACTTATTACAACCTTATCGGAAACAAAAACACATTTAAAACTATTTTTAACAAGAAGTCCAGTAGAGACCAAATTTTTCCTAATCTCGGGAACATGAAGGACGTTGTTCAAAGTCACCACTTTGCCGGAAGTCATTTTGAGAAATATCTTCCCACATCCTTCAATATTGGCCTTTGAAGCATTTCCCATAGAAGTCGTCTCATCGGGTCCAACAGGAGCATAAGTAGCAAACGCTTTTCTAACAACACAAACATGGCGAGTGGATCCAGAATCAATCCACCACTCTTTAGGATTGCCTACCAAGTTGCATTCGGAAAGCATGGCACATAAGTCATGAACATCATCATGCTTTTCAACCATATTTGCTTGACCTTTCTTCTTGTCTTTCTTCGGAGCATGACACTCCATAGATTTGTGTCCGGTTTTTCCATAGTTGTAGCAGTTTCCACCGAACCGCTTCTTGCTTGGGTTGTATTTTGGTCCAGAAGCCTTTTTCCTCTTTTTGTTCTCTTCAACAATATTTGCTCCCATTATTGTTGAGTTACCACGACCTCTCTTTTCAGCAGCTTTATTGTCCTCTTCGATTCTCAGCCGAACAATGAGATCTTCAAGGGACATCTCCCTGCGTTTGTGTTTCAAGTAGTTTTTGAAGTCCTTCCGCAAAGGAGGCAACTTATCAATCATTGCTGCTACTTGGAATGCTTCATTGATAACAAGACCTATAATGAAATCTTCATTAGTAAAAATACTAAGATTACTACTTTCAACATCAATATTAATTTGATTTATACCTTCAGCAAGGAGATCGTGAATAATCACTTGCAATTCCTGGACTTGGGTAATAACCGACTTGCTCTACCATTTTGTAGTCCGAAAACTTTACAGCAACAAACTTTTTCAACCCGGAATCTTCAGTTTTGTATTTCTTTTCAAGCGCAGTCCACAGTTCCTTTGACGTTTCTACGCCACTGTAGACGTTATACAAAGCATCTTCCAGCCCGCTTAGAATATAATTCTTACCTAAAAAACTGAATACTTCCACGCCTCAACGACGAGAAAGCGTTCAGTTTCTGGAGTTTCGTCGGACAACACAGGAACATCTTCCTTGATGAACTTCTGGAGACTTAGAGTAGTCAAATAGAAAAACATCTTTTGTTGCCAGCGCTTAAAATCAATCTCGGAAAATTTCCCGGTTTCTCCGCCGGTGCCAATGCTGTCGGAGTCGTTCGGCTTGTTGAGGCATTAGCAGTCACCATTGGAACAACTTGGTTCTCATTCTCATTAGTCATTTCTGTAAAAGAATGACTCAAATATTAAAATCACGTAGATTTTAATATAGTACAAAACCACAAAGGTTTTACTCTTCCAGAAACAGTAAAAACAAATACAGAAATATTTTAAATTTCTTAAGCTTGTTAGTACACTGTATTTCTAAAATAGTTCTGAAAATATAAATAAATACAAACAAAAATGTGCATAAACAGAAATGAAGAAACCAATTCGAGCCCACTGAATTCACAGTGTTTCCTTAAGGAATTTAATCCCCTTCTAGTACCCAAGGTTATGGATTATTTCCTCTCAGGATAGAACGAATTACACACTGGTGTAGTGGTACTTCAAATCCCAATGTTTCAGCGAACAAAAAGGTTCGGTAGCAAATCACACTTACTTTTGCTTTGTTTGATGCTAAAAATATGCAGAAGAAGGAGAGAAAACTCAGAAAATCGTAGTGAAATTCTGAGCAGAATAGTGTTGTATTTATAACCAAAAGTTAGGCCAAAATCTGAAGAGTCTCTTGAGAATGACTATTTCTGCAAAACTGCCACAAATGTCATTACATACATGGTTATTTATTCAATAATAAAGAGGGAAAATAAAGAGGGAAATTGAAGAGGGTAGTTACTTTTCTGTTACCAAAACAGAAAAACGGATTGGATTTAATATTAATATTCTGTTATTAAAATAAATATTTAACAACATTTCTTGTTAATATTTTACTATTAACAATTAAATTTGGTCCAAAAAGTTAATCAATCAATCATTTGACCGAAGTCGAAGCCGAACCGAGCGAGCGACAACGACGACGGCGCGAGGCTTGCTTACTTCTCAACTCTTTAAGAGCTAGAAGATGAGCAATTGCTTATATACCCATAAAAAAAACTCTTTCTCTTCCAATATGGGACAATGCTTATTTACCAAGTAGGGGAACTAGAAATTTCACTCAAAAAATTTCATCTCCTTCCATTTCCCATTCACCCACTTTTAACTATTTAATATATTCATTAAATATATTAAAAACCAGGGACAACAATAAATACCGATCTTATAGTGATTATGGTTATGCAGTAAAAATTGTTGGCAGGTGCTAAAGATGATTGACAGTAAAGGCAATTAATGGCAGTGCTCTTTCGTGGATGTTGATGGGAGAATTTATATCGGTAATGGATGCAGTAACAAAATGTCAGATTTATATGAATTTTTAAATGCAAAACATATTCTTAATGAGATATTAAATCCACTTCGTTAGTTCAGGTCTGAATAATTAATTGAATAAATTCAATGTTCGATGGAGTGAAAACATATTGGGCTTAGGTTCTTGTCAACTTCTTCGAAAGATTCACGTTCTACTTACAGCGTATGTCACGGCATCGCAAAGCGTTATACAATATGAATTGCTGAAACTGTCTGTGGTCCCAGCTTAACTCGGCTGCTAATATAGTTTTATACTAATACATCTAGTTATACAATATGTAACTTGTTTGAAATCACAAATAGAGGTGGATAATAAACTGGGATCCAGAAAGGTTGGGACATCTGGCCACATAAGTACTAACTATTTAATTGGTTATAGAGCGGTGGCCATATTGACTATATTATATGGGGCGTAATATTGGCCAGTCAAAAATTTTAATATCCAAAAAATGAAGATGACTGAAATGAGAATGTTGAAATGGATGTGCGGACTGGATAAAATTAGAATTGGAGTTATTCGAGATAAGGTGCACGTGATCCCTATGGAGCTAGGACAAGATGTGGGAGGTGAAACTTAAATGGTTCGGACATGTGAAGAGGAGAAACGCTCATGCACCAGTGAGGAGGTGTGAGAGGTTGGTCGTGGAATGCCTAGTGAGAGGTAGAGGTAAGCCGAAAAAGTATTGGGGAGAGGTAATTAGGTAAGATATAACGTTGTTCCAGCTCACCGAGGACATGACCATGGATAAGAAATGTGAAGGTTGAGAATAAAGGTAAATAATTAGATTAGTTCGCCTAGCCTTGTCCTTGTCTGTAACACTAGCTTTAGTACATGAGTTAACATTATCTATGTATTCCTTGATTTATGTGACTGCTTATCGTTGCTTTCGTTTTGCCCTTATGATTAAAATACTCAATTTTAGTTTTATATCTTTGTAATTTTGCTTCGGTTTTATAATTGGTATGATTCTGCTGTCCTTCCTTTTATCTTTCCTAAGCCGAGGGTCTTTAAAAATAGCCTCCTTGACTTCTTGAAGATTGGGTTAAGGTCTTGCACATACTATTCTCCCCAGATCTCAGTGTTAGTTGTTGTTTTACCTAGAACATTAATATTTTACACTGCGGGTGTGTTTTGGTATGAAGAAAAATATTTTCTGAAAAATATTTTCCAATTTTCCCACGTTTGGTTGGCTTAAATATTTTGAAAAATATTTTCCTTATCAATTCATTTTCCTCCAATTGGAAAAAAATATTTTCCTTATCAAAAGAAGGAAAAACATTTTCCAAAGCTTCTTCTCAACCTTCCTCAACCTCACCAACTCACCCCACCCCCTCCAAAATAAGATTTTTTTTTTATTTCAATTTTTTCGTTACCATCCACCCTACTATCCCTCCATCCCCCCCCCCACAAAATATTTTATTTAACTTAATTTTTTTTTTACAATTTTAAATTTATATTTTTTTTACTTTTTCCCCTCCCCCAGCCCCGCCCCACCCCCTTCCCCAGTCTCGCCACCACTCCCTACCCCCCCCCCACCCAAAATTTAAAGTATATTTTTAAATTTTTAATATTATTATTTATCGATTTAAAGGCTCAAAATATTATAAGTTCCAAAATTATGAGTTCGGAAGTTTATGTGTTTGGAAGTTTACAGGTTTAGAAATTATAAAATTTACGGGTTCGAAAATACGCGATTTTTGCATTAAAAGATAAAGCATTACATTAGTTCCTTTAGATTGTGCCAATTTTTAGAGACTTCGGGAAGGGGTAGGGGACGGGGAGGAGTGGGGGGGGGGAGGTGGGAGGGGGAGGGGTGAGGAGAGTTGCATAAAAAATATTTTCCTAAAAAAAATATTTTCTACTTTCTAAGCAAACAATAAAATATATTTTCCGGAAAATATTTTTCATTTACCAACCAAACAAGAGAAAATAAGTGATAAAACCACTCACTTTTAATGAAAATATTTTCCATCATCTCAAACACACCCTGCATTATAAATTTTTCGTTGTATGTAATTCTTCCACGTCTACGTCTATTGATATAAAAATCTTAACCTCGCTGCTCCTCCACCACTTAGAAATTAAATTTTAATTCAGCCAATCACCTCAATCGTTACTTGCCTAAGCACAATAAATTAATTTTGCTATAACAAATTCATTCTAACAAAATAGAAGTGGGAAAAAAAATTAACAGAAAATATATAAGTATGCACATGGTGTGAACAGTATAGATTCTTGAGAATCAAGATGATTTCATACTAACATGAATCGAAAAATTAATCTTATCCTAATTATAATTAAGGTTTAGGTTTCCTTCAAAATAGTTCTAATTGACATTTCGCCCTCCATATTAATGCATAATTACTACTAAATTTTCACTAGAAAATAATGTTTTTTAATGAGTACACTTGGAGAATCTTTTCCTCTCCTTTTCACCTATCAAAATGTACACTAAAATAGTAACCCGTTCAAAACATTATCCTGGAAGAAGAACCTAGTATGACCTAATCAAAGAAAAACTAAGTAGCTCTATCATCATAACGCGCACATCATGCTTATGTTTGATCACTACTAGAATAACTTGACAAAAAATAAATCTAGTCTCAATAGCTTTATTTCCTCCAACCACTTAAAATGAATTTCTTTATGAAAAAGCAAACTGCAAGAATGTCTGATCTCACGAGGAACTGAGTCTACTGTCTAGAGTCTTGGTTTTTGACGATCTTGTGGCAAGATTCTTGCCTTGTGGTGTTGTTACCTATTGTAAAGGGGTCAACTTAGGGATCTCTAAAATAACTAGGCAGTATTACAGGGGGGAGATAAACTATGGGACATTTATTAATAGATTTATGGACAAGAGATTTCTCTTTTTGTTTAACGATTCATGAATATCACAAGGCCATTACTTCCCACTAATTTGAATTCGTGTCGGATAGGCTTACTAACTAAAAGATTTTTCATTCTTTATTCGTTATACCTAATTATGCCTTAAAAAAATGACTAAACGGCCGCTGCAAATATATTTCGGTTAACAAGTCCGAAGTCGAATCACACGGGGAATTAACCTATTAAACACAACTATTGGACTCACACAAATTCTCGTAATCAATCTTCAGAAAATTTTAAGTAATAAATTGGATGTAATTTAACTAATAATATTACGTAATAAAAATGTACTAATAATATTATGTAATAAAAATGCAAATAATAAGAGCTAACTACGAACGGGTTGTAGACAAGAATTGGAATGATCTAAGGTTCTAATTTCCCCTATTGTCGGAATCCTTTCCGCTACGTTCGCTATAAATTTACTAAGTCTTCTCTATCGATCATGAGCACTCTGACTGTCATAACTCTCTCCCGAGTAATTACAATAATATACGACATATTCTTCCGAATTACGCTAGCTAGCTTTAAGTACAACCCACTTAGATCGCACCCAAGGTTTGTTATCCCTAATCCCACATTTAAACCCTTTGTATTGACCCCTCATATACGTCAGGAGTGGTGTTGTGCAACAACTACTTAAAAGTGCACTCTCTTCCGAGTAATACATACTAAATAGGCACAATCGATTGAGGGCCCCTCAATCAATATCAATCACAATATAGTTGAACACATAGAGAGAATACTACGACAAATATATATAAACAAGAAAATCATCCTCCAATACGTTTCATCAAAATTTCAGATTAGGAGTTTAGCTATGCATAGCTGTTTTAACAATCAACACAATAGAATTTATCATCAATGAAAAAAATAAGAGGAAGAAAGATAAAAACTCTATGCCGAATCTTTTGTCTTGCTTCTTGCCTTCAAAATCCTTCCAAAAATAAAACCAAGATAGCTTTTTTTGGGCGAGTTGGGCTTCATATAGGTCAAGGAGAAGAGTCGCCTCTGAGCTTACAATTTTACCCCTGAAATACAAATCCTCAGAGCGACATGTGTGGCTGCGTATCAAGACGAATGATTCGGCATAGAGTTTTTAGGACTGCGCATATTTCCTTTTGTTCTGCCAGCGCGGCCAGTGCGCGGCCGCGGATCGACCTTGCATCTAGAGGAGATTTCTGCCTTCAGTTTTCTTTTTCTTTTGCACACTCACCTCTGGCTGGCCTTCATTGCTCCATATTAACTCCAAAAGACTCTTTAATGTCCTCATAGCCCGGAATTGCTCCTACTGGCATAAAGTTCTTAATTAGAGCAATTTGTTATTATTTACTCTAACGTTCATATATCAATAAAGTGCAGGTAAGTTAGAGCGTCAATAGTAACTAAATTACATAATAATTATCTCCTGCTATCACCTACCTAAGAGGTTTTCCATTCTTACTGCTCAAACTCGAACAATTTTAATTAAAGCTGCAGGGATTTTAACTCGCCTGCGATACCCCTCCATGGCCATGAATAAACTTAAAACATAGTATGCTTTTATATCCCTTTCAAGGAAAATATACTTAAATCCCTTAATTATTGGAAGGTTGTAAATGCAGTCTTTCTTCATTAAAGCAAAAGAAAGTAATGTCGTATGATGTTAGAGAAACGTCGAAGAAGACGTACACATGTCACCTTAGAAAAATTTCACGTCGAAATAAGAGAGGAAATTAAATGAATAATTTTGTTAGGCATAGCACAATAGGTCAGATGATACACACGCTCATGGGCTCGATGATTACTACACCAAGGAACAAATCCGTGAGATCTGCTAGGTCAAAACGGATAATATGTGCTATATCTTGAGCTAGATCTTTTCGAAAGAAAATCGGCATTCAGCTGGCTTCACAAACTTTGGGGAAATTGATGGGTTTGTTTACCTTTCTTAATTAAGAGAATGCGACATGTATTATAACTTTTGTGTTATTTCCTACGACTATCCATTATCTTAACAGACAACTTTGAATGGCAAAAATAGTACATTAAATATATCAATTTTCTAAGAGGCGTTTATCAATCTCTTTTCGAACTTAAGTGCGGACAAAGTTCTATATTTCAGAACTTCAGGTCTGGATGAAAATTGTCTAATTTAAGACTACCATGTGAGTTGTGAGCTAAGGTGTGAGAAAATATATCTTTTCATTTTAAAACCTTTTTGCTTATGCTTTCAAAGCAACACCCAAATGGTTGAGACCAGAATAACAAAAATAAGATGAATCGTATGAAGAGACAGTGTTAGACCAATTATGTTCCTGGACATTTACGGACCCGAAACAATTATAAAAATTAAAGGGGTCAATCATAGCAGATCATAACATAAATGAAATTCAATAATGGAAAAAGATAAAGGAAACATGTGTAGAGATAACAGGAGATGTTTAGTGATCTTTATTCATGATGATGGGTTGATCTGCCTCTCCATGAAGAGGTTCAGATCTTTACAATCATGTTTTCCAGGATCTACTGTTACCCTGTCTTTTTGATGGTGATTCTCAATCTGCATTGTACTCTGTATTTCTTAGAGCCCCCATAGGGAGAGAGTGGAACCTCTCTTTCCCCTAATTGCTTCGGTATTTATAGGTCTTAACCGAGATAGTTGACTTTCTTTGGGGATCGAGTCCGTGTCGTGGAACTGTGGTGGGCGTACCCACGTGGCGTCGTCTCCGCAAAAAGAGCTTTAGGCGGCTATGGGCGGCCGCTTGTGGTCGAGGGCGGCCTTATCGCTTATGACGTCTACGCCAGATGGGGGCGGCCTCGATGTTTCGCTGCCTTTATTTGGGCCAAGGGAGGTGATCGACGTGTTGTTTATAGGTTGATCTTTAAGAGGTCGAGTTATAGCTTATACAGATAGTCCCTCCGCTTATCGCGGTTACGTAGAGACGGACCGGGATGAGCGAATATGACAGCTTGGCGTCGTTTCCTCTTGATTGAGGGTACGACGACCTCCTGGGGCGCCTTGTCGTCGGACGGGGATTTCTGAAAGCGTCCCCACCTTATGGGAGCTCGGCTGATGTGGCGCCACATGGAGTACTTGTAATGACGGCTCATGTTCCGGCGCGCACCCCCCCCCCCCCGGTTTTCGATCGTGGGAGCGACGGTTTTGATGAAAGTTGAACCGTTTCTGACGGTTGAGATTCGCATTAAATAGCGCCTGTCAGTTTTCCGAGGTTTCGATTTGATTTTTCTTTATAAGAAGGCCTGATATGTCAGACATTTCTCTGTTCTTCGCTCTGTTGATCGTTTTCCTCTCTAGTAAGCTCTCAAGAAACCTTGCTTTTTTGTGGCACAGTTGCTCCCCGTTCTTATTCTCACTTCCCAGTTCTTCTTCCAATCCTACCGGTGACCCAAGAAAAATGGCTGGCCTCCCTTCTCGTGGTGGTCTTGCAGTGGTGCTACCCTCAGAGTCCCCCGTGATCGAGGGGTTGTCCCCCGTGCTTCCGGCGGTTGACAGGTATGATGTTGAAAGGATGCCCTCAGTTGACGATATACTCCCTGGGGCAGGGAGTTTGGCGGTGGATTTCACCGTGGATGGTGGTGCTAAGTCTGTTGACGAGGCCCCGCTGATGGGGAGGTGAGCATGGCCCAGCTGCGTGCGCACGGACTCATTCCTCCCCATGCTGACATTATATTAGCCTGGCCCGGGGACAAGGTGCACACTGACCGTCCGGGGTTCTGTGTGTTCTATTCTTTCTCACTCAGGTTGGGGTTCAGGATGCCCCTTCCCAATTACTGGTCGACTTCTGCCGATACTATGACGTCTATCCGGGGCAACTTACCCCGTCTCTATATGATCTTATGGCCATGATGCTCAAGCTCTCAGAGTTGGCCGGCAAGTTGGTTACTCTCCAGCACATTCTCGCTCTTTTCGCTCCCCAGCGGACCCGGGGGAGCATGATTCGGATGGTCTCGCGGGGGTGGCAAGGATTAGTGATGGCCTTGGACGATGAGGTAGAGCCTCGCCAATATGAACAGTTTTTCTACGTCCGGACCAGTCACTTGGTGGCGTCTTCTTCGGGCTTTCCGGGGGCCTGGAACCATAGCCATGAGTCTTCCTGTTTACCCTCCCCCCCACTGTTTTTTTTATTTGTACTTTATTCTTGATTTTCGACTGGCGGCCATTTTTTTTTGGTTGTTTCCGCAGCTGACAGGTCGCCCCCGCTTCTATTCACTGGCCTACGCGGGTGGTTAGAAGCTGTCTTTCCACATACCGAAGGAATTCGCTCGTGGGCGTCCTTCTCGAGGAGATACGGCAATAGTCTGGTCGTAGGTGAGTTATTTCTTTGTCAACGGGGTGTACCCATCCTTTGGCCATAGCCATAATTCAGTGCTGACTTATCTTTCATTCTTGCAGGGCGGGTAACCCGCGGCAGGGCCCCTCTTCCTGTATTCCGGCGACATGGGGCGATCACCGGGTTCTTTACCCCTGCGTCCGCTCGAGCTCCCAAGGCCGTATCTGTTGATTCTGTAGCCGCCTCTTCGCCCGTTCGCCCAAGGCTTGAGGGCGGGAGTATGTCGGGGGTTGTGCGCTCTCGAGAGTCATCGCCTTCTCGGGATGAAGAGGAGAGGCCCCTGATCAGACGGCGAACCCTTCCGCCCCCTGCTACTCCGGCGGTGCAGCCGGCTGCCAATGAGGAGGTAGCCGTGATTCCTCCGCCGCCTTATAAGGCGAGGGAGATTGTAGAGTTGGTGCGGACCCCAATCGGCGCGCCGGATGAGTTGGGGGCTCGGGAAGAGCGGGAAAGGAGTGCCGCCCCCACTGCCCAGTCTGCCACTCATAAGTTCGAGGCGGGCGAGCCTTCGAGGGTGGTTGTAGACCTTGGGGATTCTAGTACCCCGTTGACAGGGGCGGCGGCGACAGGAGAGGGGTCTCCGTCCGGATCTGACTTGGATTCTGACGATGTTCGTATGTTCTGAGACGGAATTACGCGAGCGACCGTTCATCCGGACGGGAGGCCGCGGGTGATAGAGATTCCCGCCGATGAAAACTTATTGCTGAGGGATGCTTCCCTGGTGCCGCTGCTGGGCCCGTTGTGTTCTTCTGTGGAGAACCAGTCGCTGAGGGAGGTGGCGGACGTTAGTTTAATGAATGAGGTGGCAATGTTGGGTGTGAAGGTATGCGTTCCGAACTGGTTGTTTTCTCGTAAAGTCCTTTCGTTTCCTTCACGTTTCCGTTCATGACTTTCTTGACTTTATATGTGTTTTGTTTCGCAGGCTTTTTTACTGCAGGTAGAGTGTTTGCGTCGGACCAATGTCCGAGTAGGGGTTTTTCTTGGGGTTCTTGAGAGGTGCCGCCATTTGCGGCTAAAATGCAGGGAGCTCGAGGAGCGCCTGAGGGTTGACCCGCGCAACCAGGAGTTGGTCGGGGAGCTAGCGCGAGCGGAGCTACAAAGGGATCAGGCGCTCGGCCGTATTGAAGCCTTGGAGGGGCGGCTGCGTCAGGCAAATGATAAGCTAGAGGCCGCGAGGAGGGCGTCCTTGGAGAGCGAGCGCCAGTGTTTGGCCAAGGTGACGGCGGTTACCTCGGAGTGGAGCGGGAAGGTTGCCGCTGCGGAGGGGGAGTCGGCCGACTTGAGGCGTATGCTGGTCGAGACCACTGCCAGAGTGACTGAGCTTGAAGGAATTATCCAAGCCCGTGACTCTCAGTTATCGGCGATAAGGACCGCTGCCGCCTCTAGGGAGAACAGCCTCGAGGAGCGGATCCGAGCGTTGGAGGGTAATGCTCAGGAGGCCGCGGGGCAAATAGCGCTTCTTGAGCAGGAGAACCGGTGTGTCCAGGAGCAATCAGTGGGTTTGGGTAGTTCTCGTGAAGCTTGGGTCTTCGCCGAAGCGCAGCGAGACATGTACAAGCATTTGTTTGAACCCGACCTAATCACCGAAGGGGCCTTTGAGCAGGCGCATCAGAAAGCGCGGGAAGCTTGCGAGGAATGCGGTTTTGATGCCGCAACGCCCGACAATGATGATATCCTTGGAGGGATCGGTGCTGGAGCTAATGACGTTGGAGGTACAGTAGGAGCTGGTGGGAGCGGGGCCGGGGACGAGGCGGATGGTGATGGTGCCCACGCAGGCGGAGCGGAGGACGGAGCGGCGATGGCCGGTGATGATGGAATCGGGGCGGACGGCGTTGCCGGCAACCCCCAGTTGATTGATGACTAGTCGGTTTTTTTTTCTTTTCTTCTTTTTTCTTTGTTGCCGTGTGTGGCCATTTTTTATTTGTTTTATTGTTTGTTGTTAGTGTTGGACGATTGTTGCTTCAGGGCCGACGGGCATTGCTCGTATCCGTCTATTTTAAATTGGAATGGGTAAGGGTTCCTCCCCCCACTATTTTTTTTACCTTTCCGCTCATTCTTTGTTTGCTATGCCGGCGTGCTCACTGGTTGTCACGGGTTGAGGGTTTTCGGCCCGAGTTTCACTTCGACCGTCGTTGATTCTTTACTGGCGACGGCTTGCAGCCTGAGTTCTAGTTCAGCCGTAATCGAACTTTTGGTCGATTTTTGGTGTCGAGGGCTCGTAGATCGAACTTTAACTTCGACCATTGTTGAATTTATTTTGGCGAAGGCTCATGGCCTGAGTCCCAGTTCAATCGTTAATTGAACTTTGATTGGTTTTGGCGTCGAGGGCTCGTAGCCCGAACCTTAACTTCAACTATTGTTGAATTTATTTTGGCGAAGGCTCATGGCCTAAGTCCCAATTTAATCGTGATTGAACTTCGATTGATTTTGGCGTCGAGGGCTCGTAGCCCGAACCTTAACTTCAACTATTGTTGAATTTATTTTGGCGAAGGCTCATGGCCTGAGTCCCAGTTCAATCATAATTGAACTTTGATTGATTTTGGCGTCGAGGGCTCGTAGCCCGAACCTTAACTTCAATTATTGTTGAATTTATTTTGGCGAAGGCTCATAGCCTGAGTCCCAGTTCAATCGTGATTGAACTTCGATTGATTTTGGCGTCGAGGGCTCGTAGCCCGAACCTTAACTTCAACTATTGTTGAATTTATTTTGGCGAAGGCTCATGGCCTCAGTCCCAGTTCAATCGTGATTGAACTTCGATTGATTTTGGCGTCGAGGGCTCGTAGCCCGAACCTTAACTTCAACTATTGTTGAATTTATTTTGGCGAAGGCTCATGACCTGAGTCCCAGTTCAATCGTAATTGAACTTTGATTGATTTTGGCAACGAGGGCTCGTAGCCCGAACCTTAACTTCAACTATTGTTGAATTTATTTTGGCGAAGGCTCATGGCCTGAGTCCCAGTTCAATCGTGATTGAACTTCGATTGATTTTGGCATCGAGGGCTCGTAGCCCGAACCTTAACTTCAACTATTGTTGAATTTATTTTGGCGAAGGCTCATGGTCTGAGTCCCAGTTCAATCGTGATTGAACTTTGATTGGTTTTCTAGCCCTTCGTTCGTTGTTTTCCCTTTGTTGCTTACTTCAAGAAAAGCTACGCGATCTTGCTATGAAATCCCCACAGACGGCGCCAAATTGTTAGACCAATTATGTTCCTGGACATTTACGGACCCGAAACAATTGTAAAAATTAAAGGGGCCAATCATAGCAGATCGTAACATAAATGAAATTCAATAATGGAAAAAGATAAAGGAGACATGTGTAGAGATAACAGGGGATGTTTAGTGATCTTTATTCATGATAATGGGTTGATCTGCCTCTCCATGAAGAGGTTCAGATCTTTACAATCATGTTTTCCGGGATCTACTGTTACCCTGTCTTGTTGAAGGTGATTCTCACTCTGCTTTGTACTCTATATTTCTTAGAGCCCCCATGGGGAGAGAGTGGAACCCTTTTTCTGATAATTGCTTCGGTATTTATAGGTCTTAACTGAGATAGTTGACTTTCCTTAGGGATCGAGTCCGTGTCGTGGAATTGTTGTAGGCGTACCCACGGAGCGTCGTCTCCGCAAAAAGAGCTTTAGGCGGCTATGGGCGGCCGCTTGTGGTCGAGGGCGGCCTTATCGCTTATGGCGTCTACGCCAGATGGGGGCGGCCTCGATGTTTTGCTGCCTTTATTTGGGCCAAGGGAGGTGATCGACGTGTTGTTTATAGGTTGATCTTTAAGAGGTCGAGTTATAGCTTATACAGACAGATATGTCGTTAACTTAGAATGGGCTTTAACCCAGTTAAGAGCTGAAGCACTACGAATGTTTTATGACAGTGGAAATGACACCAGGTAACCAATTTTAAGTGTACTGTTTAAAATATAATTACACTTTATAATGTATTTAATGATGAGTTAATTCACCTAAACTTTAGGAAACCTCAAACTTCAAACTCCAGGACATTGTGTCCTAAAGTTCAAAAATTATATCCGAAAATTCGAATCTTATCTGTCTAGAATTGGTAGTTTAGAAATTATCAGCTCAAAAATTTGGGACATTAAGAGGGTGTTTGGCTAAACTTATAAGCTGGTCAAACTAGCTTATAAGTATTTTTCGACTTATTTACGCGTTTGGTAAAATTAAAAGTGCTTTTAAGCGAAGTGCTTATAAGTCAAAAATAAGCCAGCAACCATAAGCTTATGAATTTTTATCTTATAGGCACATCAAGTTTGATCAAGACTTTTACTATTTTATCTTTAAAAAAATTCTATTTTTTTGGACAAAACTCTTACATCGATACTCACGGTCACAAGTATTGTTTCAACCTAAGCCCTCTCGCCCCTTCCCCCCTTAACCCCTCCCCGCTCCCCCCGGCCTTGGCCTCTTCACGTCTGCAATTCATATTTAATATTTAAGAAAAACAAATTCTTTATTCCTTTTCATATTTGTATCTATGTGATTGCATATTAATGGTTGAACTGTATGTAATGAATGCAGACATATCAATTTTTTGGTGTATCGCTTTCTAAATACTGTGGTGATGAAGCCAATGTTTGTTTCTCTTCAAATATTTTGTCCTATTTAGATTTATTTTTTATTGAGAAACTTTTGTCAATTTATTAATTATTATAACTTATTATTATATGTTTATCATAAAATAAATTATATTTATCATAAAAGTTATCTTATCTAAGCACGAGTTATATTTAAAATAAAATGACAAATAGAATATTTTGTATCAGGATCGATTTGGAATCTAAAATTTTAAAGAAACTATGCCCTTGTAAGTGTAAACAGTTTTAAGGTTATTTAAGTAATTATAATAGAAAAAGAGCTTATCGGTACGTTTTAACAAATACTGCAGCAACCTATTATAAATTTCAACACTTGTATCCAAACACATAAATGCTTATTTATTAAATCAGTTTCACTACTTTTCAGCACCTAATACTTATCAACTACTTCAAATAGCTAATCCAAACGAGCTCTAAGTCTTGAAATTCAAATAAACAGCTAAAAATTTCACAATACATAAATTCAGTATAATTAGTCCTGAAATTTGAATAAATTAGTTAAGAGCAAATATCATTTGTAGCCCACCGGGCAAAATAAATTTCATTCAGTAGCCCACAAATTAACCCTAACAAATCATAGCCTAAAAATAAAACAAGTGCTAGCCGGAATATTACTAATTCCCACGCCTGAAATTCAGTGTCTTCTTCCATATAAATTTTAATCGAATCCTCCACTTCAGACCCTTTTAACGGTGTCGTTTCACGCGCTGATGAAACCACTGCCACCTCTAATCCTAGCTTCTCTAACGATGGGGTTGCAACTAAGGGCCTTCATATTGATCCTTTAACAAATCTCTCCCTCAGAATTTTCCTCCCTCAATCCGCTCTAAGAAATTCGGTCTCCAGTGATGGGGTTTATGGGGGTTATGTGCCAATTTATAAAAATGGGAACGGTAGCAAGAAATTGCCTGTGATTTTGCAGTTTCATGGTGGTGCATGGGTGAGTGGGGGTATTGATACAGTTTCTAATGATGTTTTCTGTAGGAAATTGGCGAAATCTTGTGATGCGATTGTGGTCTCAGTTGGGTATAGGCTGGTACCGGAGAGTCGGTATCCTGCTGCATTTGAAGATGGTGTTATAACAACTTGATGACTCTATACGCAAAAACCGGGCACCCAGAAAATTTTTTAACCAATATTCAAAAAATGAAGGCCTATGATGTAATGCCATATTCTTACATCAAAAAGATAGTTACTATACAAAATATATAAAATGGATTGTTACTACACAAAAAATATACAAAATAGATTGTCACTATACAAAAAATATATAAAATAGATGTAACTATACAAAATATATACAAAATAGATGTAACTATACAAAAAATATACAAAATAGACTGTCACTATACCAAAAATATACAAAATAGATGTTACTATACAAAATATATACACAACGACTGTCACTATATAAAAATACATGATACACTCCAAAATATTAGAAAATACACATTATACACAATTTTTATACAGATTATACATTCACGATACAAGTTATATTTGGGATACACAAATATATATACTTTAGATACACAAGCGCCAGTTGGGATAGGCTCAATGTACACCAATGATACACTATCGAACTTAGGATACAATATTTATACATTGGAAAAAATAATTTCTCCATTGCACTAGGTAGGGTTCAAACCTACGACCATCTACTTAGGAAATAGGCGCTCATCCACTGAGCTACAAGCACTTGTGTTGTCATACTCATTCTGTTCGGCTAGTATATGCAATATGTTTAGGCCGAATGGCCATTTTTTGAAAGTGGGTCAAAAGATGGGCTATTAAAATTTTGAGGGGCTATTGAGGGTTAATGTTTAAATTATATTGTACATTGTGAATATAATTTAAATAGCAGGCTTTAAAGTGGCTACTGGTGCACTTCATTACTAAGGTCAGCCCAATAGAAATAGCCCAATATATTTAGCCTCCTGGCCCAGAAGAATTTCAACTACCCATATTGACCTTCCGGATAGCGGTTTCGTGTGAATCAGAGATTTTTTATTAGCGGAAACCATGGCGGTTATTCCAACGGTCACCGTGACATCAACCGGCGCACGTTTACTATCGCTCCCGCGCACGTTATCCACCGCCGCTACAACTGCTTCTTCCTCTCTGTCCTCGTTCTGCTACTTGAAGCAGGGCTATTATCCTCTGCAACGCAGGAGAATTCTGCCGGCGAGGAAGCTAGTGATCCGAGCTTCTAGAACAGAGTCCAAAGGCGTCTCTCTTGGTTTCAGAGCTCCCAATTTTGAGGTACTCTTTTGTTTTTATTAAGTAATGTTGGCAGTTGGTTTCTTATCAATGTATGCAAACAAAGAATTTTTGTTTTAATGGGAGTAATGTTTCAGCTTACGGAGCCTCTCACTGGAAAAGTTTGGAAGCTTGATGATTTTGAACCATATCCTGCATTGCTGGTAAAAGAAAACAATATTATTACTATTATTTTCCTGAAATGATAAAATTGTACTGTTATTATTGTGCGATCTATCATAGACATACATAGTCTAAACTTTTTCTAGAAATGTACATGGTGCGAGTAGAGAGTAGTACTGTAGTAGGTTCGGTTAAATGCACAATGAGGGGCTAGATCGCCATCTATAACTGCTCCTTCTGTCCCAATTTATGTGGATTAATTCGACTTTACTGATAAATTTAGAAATTTCTAAAGTGATAGTTGACCTCAATTCTTCAAACTCCATGACAAATAATTGCACAATGAGGGGCTATATCGCTATCTACAGCTGCTCCTTCTGTCCCAATTTATGTGGATTAATTCGACTTTACCGATTAATTTAGAAATTTCTATAAGTGAGTTGACCTCAATTCTTCAAAGTCCAAGAGAAATAATTGTAGGTGTTTGTTAAACTAGGATGGAGACGTATTCAAATAATTGAATCTAAAAGCCGCCAGGTCTTTAGTTTATTTGTAAGAGCGTTTTGTGGGTTAGGTGCGCATCATGGGTTCAAACCCTGCTGCAGACAAAAGCATGATATTTAAGTGGAGAATGGTAGAGGGTGAGCCCATTATCATCGAGTTTCAAACTGTGCGCCGCTAGCCCTAGGGAATTTCTCGTCTATAAAAAAGTAATAACTGAATCCAAATGGCTAAATAGATTAATGATAATTCCGTTTTCTAATAACTGAATGTACTCAAGACAGTAAAATTGAGATACAGAAAGTATTATTGTAATTTTTTTCTTGATTCTATTTATGTTTAGAATTGTTTTCATAAATGGGTGTATTTTGTTTACTCTAGTTTGTTCACAGACTTTGGAAGAATGTGTTCGATTGTGAATTTTGAATTTAATTTGCTAAGTGAGAGAAGTTCTTTTTGATACATAAATGATGATTTTTTCACTAAACTGCTGCAGTAAAGGAGGTACGGTGTGTGTGCAAAAGAATTTGCTATACTTAGATTCATTATGCATGTAATGAGTTCAAGAAATGCAGATATATCTATGTCATCAAAAAGCAAGACTTGCTCCAAAAAATTTCAATTTCGAATGCATCTAAAGTTATCAATATAAAGAATTTATGCTTTCCCCTCAGAACACCTATTAGTTCTTTCCATCCATATTATCCAAATTATACACAGAGAAATGATCTTTCAGAGTTGTTTATGCTTTTTCTGCCCTGCCAATAGGGCACATATTGCCTTTTCTATGATTTACGTAATGCATACCACACAGGCTCAAAACGTCCACCATGTCAGCCAGATGTATTTACAGTATAGTATAGTGTGTCTAACTGATTCTGCTTCTTCCTGGGAAAAACAAGTCCCTGATGTTGGGCTCATGCCCATGTTGCCCAGCCAAAGGCTCAATGGCCTAATTTTATTCTCTTTTGGTTTCCATTCTTATTCTGATCAAAGACAATGTCGGGAAAGATCTGACACGAGTTTGCCTGCCAGTGTATTTCAATGAGCCGTTATTGTTCCTGCAAAAGTGCTTCGAAGATTAGAGTACTTATATCTCTTAGATAGAGCATATGAACATGGAAAATCGGGGAATAGCTTTTTAAGAAATCTAAATGTTGCTGCTTTTGCTGTCTCTGGTTATGCTTCAACTGAAGGTCGGAACTGTAAAACTTTTAATCCTTTGCTCGGAGAAACTTATGAAGCTGCTTTTCCTGAGAAAGGAATCCGCTTTTTCTCTGAGAAGGTTAGTCACCACCCAACACTTATTGCATGTCACTGTGAAGGTAGAGGATGGAAATTCTGGGCTGATAGTAATCTTAAGTCAAAATTGTGGGGAAGATCAATTCAACTTGATCCTGTTGGAACACTTACCTTAGAATTCGACGATGGGGAGGTCTTCCAGTGGAGCAAGGTCACGACTAGTATCTACAATCTTATCCTTGGTTTTTGATTTGAACAGTAGAGATCGAATTTGGAGGCCCGTAGCATCTGATTTCGAGCCCCGCACAACAGCTCCAATTTTGTGACTTCTCTTCCTTCTTCAATTGATTTGTTGTTGCTCTTAGTGCTATTGTTTCTCCGTGTTTGGCACTTGTTGTGTAGCCAATTTGGAGAACTTTTGTAACCCTCTTATTTTATAGTGGAGTTTTTTGGATTTTTGTGATCCCGTGGTTTTTGCCTTCGATTTGAAGAGTTTTCCACGTTAAAATTTGGTGTTCTTTTATCTTCTTTATTCCCTGGTGTGCATCTTCCTCGACATAACAATGGTATTAGAGCCTTGGTTATTTATCCAGATTTTTACGGAATGGAGGCGAATATGAGAATGATGGTATGCTTAAATAGGAGCAATTATAATGTTTGGTGAAGCAAGATGAAAGACTTGTTGTTCTTGAAGAAGATACAGCTACCTGTTTTTGCATCTTATAAAGCCGAGAGTATATTTGATGAAGGCTGAGATTTCGAGCACCTACAAGTATGTGGATATATACGACAATGGGTTGAAGATATTGTTCGCAACCATATTGTGAATGAAACACATGCAGAATCATTGTGAGAAAAGTTAGAGATTCTTTATGCTTCAAAAATTGGGTTGTTCCTACTAAAGCAATTGATGACCTTTAAATACAAGGAGGGCACTCCTATCCTTGATTACATAAATGATTTTCAGGGCGTCCTTGATCAGCTGTCTAGAATGGGAGTTAATTTTGATGATGAGATACAAGCACTTTGGCTTCTTAATACTTTACCAGACTCTTGGGAAACTGTTCGTGTTTCTTTGATAAATTTAGCTTCTGGAGGTAAAGTTACTATAGAATATACCAAGAGTGGCGTGCTGAACGAGGAAGTGAGGAGAAAGTCTCAGGGTTCGTTCTCACAAGCAGATATCTTAGTTACATAAGGCCGGGGGAGAGATAAAGCAAGAGGTTCGAGGAATAGAGGTAAAAGTAGAAGTTAAGGTCTAAATTCCATAATATTACATGCAACCGCTTTGGCGAGAAATGACATATCAAATGGTTTTGCCACAAGTTGAAGCAAGGAATTAGAGAACGAAAGAAAGTTGAAAAGAACAAGAATAATGTTGTTGCTATTGTTCGAGATGACCTTCTTACTAGGATGAAAATGTCATCAATTTTGGTATCTCATGAGATGAGTTGGATAGTAGATTCTGGAGCTATCTCACATGTAACACCAAGAAAAGACTTTTTTCTCATCTTATACTCCTGTTGATTCTGGAGTGTTAAAGGCGGGCAATGCCAGTGAAACTAAGGTGTTTGGTGTTGGCACAGTTTGTTCGAAAACTAATAATGGTTCAACATTAGTTAGTCAAGATGTCAACATGCTCTAGACTTTCCTTTGAATTTGATCTCTGGAGGAAGATTAGATGATGAAGGTTACCATAATGCCCTCTTTAGTGGCCAATGGAAGCTTACCAAGTGTTCACTAGTAGTGGCTCGAGGAGTCAAGTCTTGTCAATTATATGTGACACATGGCTCTATTCTTAGTGACTCCATAAATTTGGTGGAAACTGATAGAATTGTGGCACAAAAGATTGAGTCATATGAGTGAGACGGGATTACGTGTTTGGCTAAGAAAAATTTGTTTTCTGGAGTGAAACAAGCAAAGGTGAAAAGTGTATCCATTGTTTAGGTGGCAAACAGAAAAGGGTTTCCTTTCATAACCATCCTCCTTAAAAAAAATTCAAATTATTGGAGTTAGTACACTCTGATTTGTGTGGTCCTCTTGAAGTAAAGTCAAAAAGCGGTGCACATTACTTTGTGACCTTCATTGATGATCATTCTTGTAAGCTCTAGGTGTATCGATTAAACACTCGGCGTATTTAAGAAATTTCAGGACTTAGCTGAGAGACAGACGAGGAAGAAATTAAAATGCATTTGCAGTGACAATGGTGTTGAATATTGTGGTCCGTTTGATAACTATTGCAAGGAATACAGAACTCGTCATCAGAAAACTCCGCCCAAGATGCCTCAATTTAATGGTTTGGTGGAGAGGATGAATAGAACTCTAGTTGAGAGAGTTAGATGCTTGCTTTCAGATGCTAAACTTCCAAATACATTTTGGGCGGAAGCGCTTAACACTGTTGCCTATGTTATCAATTTGTCTCTTGCTGTTGCTTTGGATAGTGATATCCCTGACAGAATTTGGTTTGCCAAAGATGTTTCTTATGTGCATGTTTCTAAAGAAGAAAGATCGAAACTGGATGTCAAAACTAAGTAGTGCATCTTTATTGGTTATGGTCAAGATGAGTTTGAGTATCGTTTTATGATCTAAGTTGACAATAAACTTATTAGAAGTCGTGTTGAAAATATTGACAAAGATGAGAAGATAGATTCTCAGAGTAATGAAATCTTAGTTGATATTGATCCAATTTCTATTTCCAAGGCACCTATTGCACATGAAGGAACTCAAGATAATAATGAAGATAGTGATCAAAATCAGAATGATCATCATAATGTAGATATTATGGTTGCTTCAGTTGATGAAGTTATGGTTGATAGCAACCAATTCCTACTCAGGTAACTAATTTGAATGCTCCTGAAACCTCTCTTAGAAGATCTACAAGGGAAAAACAAAACTCCATGCGCTTTCCTCCTAATGAGTATGTACTTTTAACTGACATGGGAGAGCCTGAGGACTTCGTAGTTAAGCTTGTAGATAAGCATGCGTTTTGCAAATCAAGTTTTTCTTTTGGTAGATTTCTCTTTTGTTGTCTGATTTATTGTTATTCAAGGTTTTTCTTACTAGCTTCCGCATGACACCTCATTTTCTAGTCCTAACAAGTGGTATCGAGTGAGGTTCAAGACAGGTTCATCTTGACTGGTTTAGTTCTAGTCGTGACCTATTTGACGGTAATCATGTTTTTTACATATGAAATTTGATCGGAGTACTACTCACACGAACTTGGAGATTTGGAGATGCGACTTGTTGAATATTATATGAAGAGGACAGATCAAGTTTGTTTTGTCATAAATTCAGGTTATGAGGAAGAATTGTTAGGTGTTTGTTCTGATTTTCTTATCTTATTTGGTTTTTCTACCTCTTGAAGGAAAAGCAACATATTTACCATAATAGGGTTTTCCTTCTTATAGAAGAAAATTTTTAATCTTTCATATTTGGCTAGTCTCTTTTCTTATATGAAGATGTTTGATCTTCTATAAATTAAGGATCCTTCCTTCTTATTTAGTAGCATCCACAATTTAGCCATATGAGGTTTGAGAATTGTGTTTAGGGGAAAAGTTTTACGGGACAAGTATTAGTGTGTCACTTGTGTTTGCCTCTTCGAGAGGTTGTTCTCTCGATATTTTGTACTCTTTTTTATATAGTGAATTTCTCATTTTCGCCCGCGGATGTAGGTCAAATTGACCGAACCACGTTAAATGTTTGTGTCTCTTTTGGTAGATTTCTCTTTTGTTGTCTAACTTTTTGTCATTCGAAGTTTATTTACTAGCCTCCGCATGACACCTGATTTTTCGGTCCTAACACCTGCTACCTATAAATCTCTTATTGTTTAGTTGTCGCCTATCAAGCATTCCTCTTGTAGCTCTGTCTATCCATATCATGCCACTCTAGTTGGGGATTTATTCTCAAGATCCTTTTCTGTTGCTAATCTATGGTCTTTCTTGCCCCCTTTTTCAATAAGTTGTCGCAACATGATTTCACATAGTATTTTCTACCATTCTTTAATTTCCATACAAGAGAAGTTTTTTGAGTTTCATCCAGGTTTACTCCTAGTATCCCAGTAGCGGACTCGGGATTTCTAAGTCGGGGGATGCTCAACTGCCTTAAATCGTGAAGTGCTACTTTGAGATTGTATGTGCAGCTAAAATCTTTATATTTACTAGTAGTTATAAAAATATAGGCGAAATACATACTTTTCCCATAGACCTTGTCTCCAAATCCCTCTTACACACCTGTTAAACACGGGAATAATATTACACACCAAAATTTTTTAAAGTGTGTCCCGTACACACCACTTCGGTGTTTGACCACATCTATTTAGCGATTGCTATTACACGTGCCAATCAGCATCTGACACGTGTCATAAATCGAGAAAAAAAAAACTGGACCCCCCCCCCCCCCCCCATCTTCCCAACCCTATTATCTTCCCACCAACCTTTCCACCATAAGCACCTTCTTCCCTAACTATAGATTTAAATCCTTGCCTATTTTTAACAAGTTTCAACAACATCCATTACAAATCCTTATAACAAATTTTAGATTCAAGCTCAAACCCAAAGCTTTAACAAGATCCTTATAACGAATTTTAGATTCAAGCTCAAACCCAAAGCTTCAAGCTTGTTAATGGTGTTTTTTAAATTTTATCAAAATTAATCACCAAATTTTCAGCATGTTTTAAGTAAATTTAACTCAACAATAATCACGAATTCAAACTAACTTTCTAGGTCATGGAACACCAAAATCAACAAGACCCGATTAAATTTTCAAGCTTTTCCAAAAGGTCAATAATGGTGATTTTTATAAGACCCAATAGCTCCTCTACTCTTCTTCTTATTCTTTTCTTCTTAGTCATAGGGGTTGGGGAGACGAAACAGGAGGGGTAGACAAAACTAGGGTGGGGGCTAGGGAAGAAGACGAAACGGATAGGGGTGGAGGGGTGGAGAGGAGGAAATATTGGTGTTTGGGGTTGGGGAAGAAGACATGAGTTGTGTTTTTTTCTTTAATTTAAAAGAAAATAGTTTTAAAATGTCAAAAATAGAAGGTAAAAAACTAATTTCAGATGAATTTTTTAACTTTCACGCACCTCTTTTATGTGTAATACACGCGTGTGACACATGGCAAAAGAGGTGTGTAATAGATACACTTTTAAAAGTTTTAGTGTGTAATATTATTCCCGTGTTTAACAGGTGTGTTAGAGGGATTTGGGGATAAGGTCGTTGGTTAAGGTATGTATTTTGCATAAAAATATAGTATCTGGGTGAAGTACACAATGGGGTGCTTGAGCACCCAATAGCTACATTGTAGGTCCACAATTGAGTAAACCGAATAACGAGTTTACTCCAGGTTTTCTTGTGCGATATATATGCTGCACACTTATTGCTGGCTACTCCATTGCCTTTAGTGTGGTGTATTTATTGGGTGTTCTCGAGTTATTGACTTTACTAATAAAATGTCCATCTGAGTGAGCTTATCTTCTTGACCTTCATCATGTCGCCATTAATTTCATGTGGTCAAACTGTAAAATGAACTGAATTCTGTAGGCCATAAAACATGTTTTCATTAGTCCTTAACTAAATAAATACTTCTGTTAGCCATACAATATATACTTCTGCCAGCACAAGGGTTTAACTTAAAAGTAGAAGATTTTTTTTTTTTTTATAGAGCTGAAGGTTGAAAAAAGAATTAAAGAGCAATGAATATCCTTTCCCTCTTCTATATTAACTTATTTTAACTGTGATTCAAATCTAATAATGTAATTTCGCAGGTTATGTTCATCTGCAACCATTGTCCATTTGTCATACATTTGAAGAAGGATATTGTTAAACTTTCAAATTTCTACATGAAGGTAGGTGGTAATCTGATTCGGTTTCCCTTCTTTTTTAACTTCACGTATTACATGCACTCTCTGCTTTCTGTCAGCTCAGTAGTTGAAATGAGCAGAATAACATCAAGAAGTTCATCTTTGCTGCAGAAAGGGCTTGCGGTGGTAGCAATATCTTCAAACTCTGTAGTTACACATCCACAGGTTCAGATGCTATATAACCTATGATCTCTTGGTTTTGTGAGACCATTATGGAATTGTTGTGAGTTTCTCCATCTTTCACAGGATGGACCTGAATTCATGGCAGAAGACGCTAAGCTCTTCAAATATCCTTTCCCTTATCTTTATGATGAGGTGTGATTCTATAACGAGTTCCTGATGATAGTTTTCAATATAATTGCTTGTATTGTATATATATCACTTCAGTTATCATCCCATTTCTTTTTATCATTTTCTATGGAAATATATTTGTTGCTGGATATCAATGTTTGGCTAGATTCACATGGTCACCAGGCCAGTCCGCTATTACCCCTTATTTCACCACTATATTTTTCTACAACACTGGTTCAGTTCTGTTGAGAATATCAACAACTCTAGTTACTATTCATACTGGTTCTACTCCCGCTGTCCAAATTGGTTGCTGAGACTTAGCATGTCTGGAAGCTTACTATTTTCCACGTTGCTGCGGAGCCCTGATGAGGCTTAGGAGTTAGGGCAATGCCCAAAAATATTTAACTCTTTTCACTGAAAATTACATTATCTTTTAGGGATTGAGCAACAAAAAATTTTTTGAATGAAGTTGCTGCTGATATGTGTCTGACCTGGAGCCTCTTAATTACTTCCATTTTAAATATACCTTCCGGAAGTTTAGTTAGGTCAACCATGACACTAGAACAGGTGGTCATTTGGGTTCAGTTGGACCCAGTGATCGTAGGCTGCTTACGCCTCTCACTCTACCTCTTTCGACTTGTTGTTCTCCCTTGAGGCTGCAATTGTCTAAATTAAGTTGTGGAAGTACAATTATGGAGTTATCGCTGTTGGCAAGAAATCTTCTAAATTGCACTGATACTTTATGCTCATTAACTATTGTACAAAGATGAGGTGTGCAAAACACTACTTGACTTGTATCCACTGCTGTCTGTTTCTTATGTTTTTATTTGAAAATATTTACAATCTGTTCCACCTTGTTCGAACTTCTTCAGCTTGATGTTTTTCTTGCAGTCACAAGAAGCTGCAAAAGACTTTGGGGCTGTTTGTACACCAGAATTTTTTCTGTTCAAAAAGGTAATGACTACTCGAGTTATTTCTGAAAGCTTCAAGGTTAGCATGACACACCATAACCCTGTTTTGAAATTTCAAAATGCTTTTCTGTCCCCTGTTTCTTTATGAAATATATGCATTATCTCCCTTACAGATGTATTTTACCCCCTTGTTTGAAATCCTCTCAACCACAGTTCATGGCTTTCTATCCCAGTTCTTACTGAGAGTATTGTAGTGTTTCCTCTCATTTCTTTCATCCCAAGTTAATACTACTAACATATTCTTGAAGCCTCTAAATAAGTATTCTCACAAGAGTAGTAAAGCAATGTTGCTTTTATTGTTTTGGGAATTATATTTGCAGAGTTAAAGAATTTCATTTGGTGACAGGATGGCAGAAGGCCCTTTGAGCTAGTGTATCATGGTCAATTTGATGATTCAAGGCCAAGTAACAATGCACCTGTCACAGGAAGGTTAGTTATATTATCTTTTCAATTCTCTCTCAGGAATCTAGTGTACTATTGCAAATTACTAATATAGTTGTTATGACACTATCTCATAGGGACTTGAGCCTAGCAATAGATTGCGTGCTCAGTGGACAGCCAGTTTCATCCAATCAAAAACCCAGGTACTCTTATTTCCGTTTATATGCCCCCTTATTGTCTGCTTTTTCTGGTTTTACAAGCATTTGTGGTTTTCTTCCCTTGAAAAGCCTAATGGGAATGGTTGAGGTTAGGATTTATGCTCTTAGGTTATGTACTGATCTTTGTTTTTGTACTTGCTACTAGCATTGGATGCAGCATAAAATGGCATCCAGGGGCAAAGCAGTAAGCACCATCTCCACTGTCTATAAGTTTTCAGCAACACATTTAAGGGCGTCAGATTATCCATGTAGCGGATGATGAGCATTGAAGTGCTGGCACATTTGTGTTACTTTTTCCATGCCTCTTCTAGCATTGTGAGTTGAGCTTCGAGCTCTAAGCTTTAATAAGGAGAACTGATCAATATATGCCAATGATCACAGTATGTATATATTGTTTCCTCGGTACTTCCTAGCAAAGCCCCTTTTTCTTACATTGCATAAGCTGCCCTTACTTTGGTAAAGGTTGAAATACTGATCTATAAGATGTAATGCTGGATCCAGGCATATGTGCTGTAAAGGAGCCAAAATAGAAGAACTTGTTACCAAATGGAGTAATATGCTACCACATGCTAATAACCGATTGCCTAAAATATGAGCAAATTACTAACTTTTGTCCTCTTGTTACTGTAATCTGGAGTTAAGTTCCTCCAAGTGTTTTGTAATCGTTTAATGTATTTCATTGCTTCACTAATTTCACTTTCTCTGGTTGTTTTCATTCTCTAATTTTCTGGTAGACCCTTGTATTTGCACACCTTTATCCTCTGTGCTTTTGACATATTTGTCCGTGTCTATCCCTCCGTGCGCTTGTCTGGGGTTTGTCTAAAGCAAGCTCTGCTAGATTTGATTATTTTTGTTTAGATTTTCCTTTCTTCTTTCTGTTGTGTTGAGAGCCGAGTGTGTGGCCAACTTACTTTCAAGTTTCACCACAATATGAAGGGACACGTGTTTGTTAGCAATCTATCACTGAAACATGACAGAAACTACAAAGTATTAAGGGGTCGTTTGGTAGGCTGTATTAGGGAAAATAATACTATATGTATTAGCTTTAGTATAATTAAACCTTGTTTGATACACTTTTTCAACCACGGTGTAACTAATAACTAATACAAGTATTAGTTATACAAAGATGTGGCAAAATGGTTAAAAGAAAACAAAATTCACTCATATTATCCATATTAAAAACGGGTTGAATATAGATAAAGAACCATATTATCCACTTAGAGGATGGTTAACCAAATGTATAACCAATAGTTAAATAGTAGTAAATAACCCCAATCTCATATGTATTAGGAGTAGGACTGTATTATATATACGTATAGGACTCATTGTATCATTGTCAAATTAATCAGTACTCCCCCTCGTTTTCATATTAGATGAGTTAGTTTGACTCGGCACGGAGTTTAAGGAAAAAGAAGAAGACTTTTGAAACTTGTGGTCTTAAAAGCTTAAGGGGTAAAAAATTTGTGGGGCCATGACATTTGTGTGGCTTTAAAAGCTTATCATTAAGGGTAAACGGGTAAAATGAAAGAGTTTAAAATTGAATTATTTCCAAATTTAAAAATGTGTCATTTGTTTTGGAACAGACTAAAAAGGAAAGTACCTTATTTAATATAAAACAGAGGGAGTAATATTTTCTCGTGTATGTTCTTACATGGTATCAGAGCAACCGTGAGAAATTTATCGCTGTGCATAAATTTCAGTTACTTTGGGAAGAGAAAACAGTCAATCGGAAGCCCTTTTTTAGGCAAAAACAGGTATGTCCGCAAGAATCATACTATCCATTCAGTATTGTGCAAAAACCAACACCACAGGAAAGTAGATTAGAGTTTGGCGACCAACCCATTAAAAGGTCTTCGGCAGAAAGGCTGCACGCGCGCACCGCTGGAAGAATTTCTTCGGCGAAGTTCCGACGCCCACACGCAGGCGCGTGAGGCAGTTTCCCGCCAGAATTTGGTAAAATTTCTTCAGGACAACTTGTTGCCGTTGCAATTCCGAGCCTACCCATCCAATTTAAATCAAACTCCACTTTTATATTTTTCGTAGGGGTGTCAATGGATATTCGAAAACCGACTAAACCGACCGAACCGTAACGTACCGAACCAGTTTTTAGGTTTCTTTTTAAGAAACATAGGTTTTTATATAAATCTATAATCGCACCGATAATTAGGTTAGGTTTTTTTATTTTATAAAAATAAACCGAAAAAATACAGATCCGTACCAAATAAATTTTACGTGTGGAAAATGTATTTATTTGGTAAGTTTAAAAATAATAATGCATTAAATTTTCTTTTGCCTTGGAATTGTGAAAACTATTACAAGCCAACAAGTAATTGAACTCAAAATACTAATTTCTAAAACTAATTATGCTACATCTACGTAAACTAAGTCATTTCAACCATTTTTATTAGCAAGACACAAAGTATTCTAGTGATTATGAGTGGTAAATTACAATATATTGAGTATGTCTCCTTTCATATAATTTAGATATATCTTTTTGAATATTTTATCTTCTATAGGCTTTATTCTTGAGTCTCATCTTGGTATATCTTCCAACTCGTGTGATTTATATTTTCTTTGTCTTTGTTTGATTTCCTTTACGTTGTTGTAGAATAGTTGATGGATCTATACTCTAGCCATTTTTTTTTTAATTCATCACCCTTTAAATAGTAAAAATATCTTTAGAGTTTTGCTAAATCCTATAAAAGAATGTATGTTATTGCATACTACTTCTACTGGTAAATTTTACATGATATTTAAAAAAATACCAAAAATTAACCGAACTATACCGATACCGAAGAGAAACCGACGTGATTGAGACGATTTCGAAAAATCTAGTTTTGGTTATACATAATAGAATAACCAAAAAAAATGATATGGTATAAATTTTATAAAATAACCGTCCAAACCAAACCATTGACAACCCTAATTTTCCGGTGTGAATAGTGATTTTTCCGACGTGAATAGTAATTTTTGAAAACAATCTACTTTTACCGGTGCAACATTATGACGACATTCATATTTGAAGACTTTAACTCACAATCCGTTGGATTCAATACATTGAATCCAATCCATATGGTTTCTTAACCGGATTATATTAAGTTCCTTCAGTACAAAGCACGTCAAAATACATCTTCAGGATTAACCTCCGTTGTTCTAACAAATAGTAGCATGATTTGAGTCTCCCAATCATCAACTTCTGAGTCTTGGTTCATTGATTCATGTGCATTTGATCATATTTCTGATAACAAATCTCTTTTCACTAGTATTTCATATTTTTAATCTCTTCCAACAGTCACAATGGACAATGGGTCTCAAGCCATGGCAACTGCAATAGGTCAAGCAAGTTCACTTACTTCCTTACTTTTAGATTCAATTCTTTATGTTTCTTGTTGTCCTTTTAATCTCATAGTCGTTAGTCGCTTAGCCAAATCACTTAAATCTGTTGTTTTATTTCTTGATGACCTTGTTTTTATACATGAACGCAGTACAGGGCAGATCATTGGTACCGTACATGAATCAGATGGATTTTATTACCTTATCCTTGCAAAATCACATGGACTCGCATCTTGTCTTCCTCCAATAACTTATCTCGTTACTCATTCACCATATTTATTACATAAATGGTTAGGGCATCCCAGTTTGTCAAAACATCAGAAAATGGTACCTGACTTATCTCACTTGTCCACTCTAGAGTGTGAGTCATGTGAGCAAAGTCACCTTTTACTTTAGTCCATTAAGTGTTTGGGGTCCTAGTCGGGTCAGTTCTACCTTGAGATTCCGCTAATTTGTTAGTTTTATTGATGATTATTCCAGGTGCACTTGGATATTTTTGATGAAAAATCGATCTGAGTTGTTTTCTATTTTTCAGACCTTCCACGCTGAAATTCAAAATCAATTTAGGGTTTCTATCCGCACATTTCCTAGTAATAATGCCCTAGAGTATTTGTCTTTCCCATTTCAGCAGATTATGAACTCCTATGGGATTATTCATCAAACATCTTGTCCATACACATCCCAACGAAATGGGTAGCTGAAAGAAAGAATAGACATCTTATTAAAACTGTTGTACCCTTCTCATACAATCTCATGTTTCACTGCGTTTTTAGGGGGATGCAGTTCTTACATCTTGTTATCTAATTAATCGTATGCCATCTTCAACTATCCAAAATCAAGCTCCGTTCTCTGTTTTATTTCCCCGCTTACCTTTGTTCTCTCTTCCACCCCGTGTCTTTGGGAGTACGTACTTTGTTCATGACCTTACTCCAGGAAAAGATAAGTTAGCTCCTCGTGCTCTTAAGTGCATATTTCTGGGTTACTCGAGAACGCAAAATGGATATTGATGTTATTCTCCTGACCTTTACCGATTTCTTATGTCTGCTCATGTTACTTCTTTAAAACCCAATCATACTTCACAGGTCCAGTTAATCACTTAGATATTTTTGAGGTGTTACCAATTCCTTCTTTTGGACATTCAGACCCTATCTCCCATTCATCTTCATCCATAGTTCTACCACCTACAGTTCCAGTTGCAACTCTACCATCTATACCTCTAGTGCCACCACCTAGTCCACTTCTACCAACTATAGCTCCAGTGCCACTACCTAGTCCAGTTCAACCTTCTACAGCTCCACCATTTCTGACTTATCATCATCGTCCACACCCAGCATCAGGCCCAGCTGATTCACGTCCTGCACCTAACCCTGCTAATACTACGGAGTTTATCTCCTCTTAATCAACTGACTGCACTACGAAAAGGTATACAGTCCACACTTAATCCTAATCCTCATTATGTCGGTTTAAGTTACCATCGTTTGTCACCATCCCATTGTGTATTTGTGTCATCTTTGTCCTCTGTTTTCATCCCTAAGTCTACATGTGAAACATTGTCTCATCCCGGACGGCAATAAGCTATGATTGACGAGATGTCTCTTTTATATGCGAGTGGTACTTGAGAGCTTGTTCCTCTTCTTTTAGGAAAATTGACTGTTGGTTGTCATTGGATATATGCAGTCAAAGTTGGTCCAGATGGCCAGGTTGATTGACTTAAGGCTCGCCTTGTTGCCAAAGGATATACTCAAATATTTGGACTCGATTACAGTGATAGTTACTCTCCCATGGCTAAAATTGCATCAGTCCGCCTTTTTCTATCCATGGATGTTGTTCGTCATTGGCCTTTCTATTAGTTAGACATTAAGAATGTTTTTTTCACGGTGACCTTGAGGATGAGGTTTATATGGAGCAACCACCTAGTTTTGTTGCTTAGGGGAGTCTAGTGGCCTTGTATGTCGGTTGCGCCGGTCCCTCAATGGCGTAAAGCAGTCTCCTTGAGCCTGATTTGGTAAGTTCAGCATAGTTATTCAGGAGTTTGGCATGACTCGTAATGAAGCTAATCACTTTGTATTTTATCGACATTCTGCTTTAAATCTCTGTATTTATATGGTCATTTATGTTAGCGATATTGTTATTACTGGCACTGATGAGGATAGTATTAGTAAGTTGAAGCAACATCTCTTTTAGCACTTTCAGACTAAAGATCTGGGCAGATTAAAGTATTTTTTGGGTATTGAGGTCACTCAGTCTAGCTCAGGTATTGTGATCTCACAACGAAAATATGCTTTAGATATTCTTGAGGAGTCAGGAATGACAGGATGTAGACCCGCTGACACTCCGATGGATTCAAATTCTAAACTTCTGCTAGGATATGGGAGCCTCTTAGTGATCTTGCAAGAAATAGGCGGTTGGTTGGTAAATTAAATTACCTCACAGTGACTAGCCTGACATTTCTGATGAGTTGGTATTTTACCATCTCATCTTGTCTTTAAATTAATACTTTTGCTATGTTTGAGCAATAAAATTGTGTATTTGATGCCAATTACTTCTATTTTACAAGTTGTATGTGATTTAGAAGTAATAGTGAAGAAACCAAGTGAAAACAAGTCAAAAGGAGTCAAAAAGAGAGAAAATCTGGGAAATGGCCTCAGTAATCGCAAATGCGAAGAGAACCTTCACAATTGCGAAGTGAGCAAAAAAGGAGAACCATCGCAAATGCGATGATCAACTTCGCAAATGCGAAGTAGCCAGAAAAAGACAAGCATCGCAAATGCGATGATCAACTTCGCAAATGCGATGTGGGCAGGAAAAGAGAGGCATCGCAAATGCGAAGATCAACTTGGCAAATGCGAAGTCAACTGAAGAAGTCAATCTTCGCAAATGCGAAGAAGCCTTCGCAAATGCGAACCATGACAGTCTAAGCATGGGTCGCAATTGCGACCATATGTTCGCAATTGCGAAGGTCGGGCTTCAGTTCTGGGCAATATTGGAATTTCACAAATCTGAACCCCAAATCATTTTTATACTCGTCCAAACAAACATTATTATCTATCTTTGGCATCTTGGACATATTTTGGGCTTAGAGAGAACAAGTTTGAAGGCTAGGGTTTTGCACACACACTTGGGTCTTGAAGATTAAAGCTTGTGGTTAAGGATTTCTTACCCATTTATGTTTATTTCTTCATTTCCTTGCTTTGTATTGTATATCTATGTGTGTAGTATTTATTTCCAACACTTGAATCTTGTTTATGGGAATATTCATATTTAAAGCGTGGATTAAATACCTTGTTGTGCTTATGTATTGAATGATTTTTGTACATTTAGGAAGTGAGTTATTGTTACTTTAATTATTCTTGTTCTTTAATGTTTCCAAAGAGATTAGCTAACTCTAGGACTCGCCCATTTACTTTGAATTAATTTTGGGAAAGATAATTCGGAGTTGGGAAAGATTAATTAACAAGAACTTAAGGCGTTAACCCTCACTTTATAGATTCAACCTAGGGATAGGATTGACTACTTGTAGCCTATCGGGTGCCCTTAATCTTCTAATTGTGATTAGGGATAATTCAATTAGGAAGTCTTGTTAGTCTTCGGAAAAAGCTAATTAAGAATTATTATCCGTGGCTAATTAACATAAACTCACTCATATTTGTAAAATCATGAAATACATTGGATCGTTACTTGAGTGTAATTCTCGATGCATTCATACTTGTAGCCATTGATCATTTTATTTTCTTTCTAGGTTAGTTTACATTTCCGCATTTAGATATAGAAATCTTTTCAACCCAAAATCTTAAGTGTTTGGCTTAGCGCGACTAGCGATAATTTTCTTGCATTCCTAATCGCCTACATATTGTTCTCTGTGGGATTCGACCCCGACTCATAGTTGGGTAAATATATTGCATACGACCGTGCCTATTGCTTTTTAGCGGTGGAAATGGACGTTATCAATTTCCTTTCTTGTGAGTGTTGTTGTGAGTCAGTTTATGGATCTCCCTGTGATAGTCATTGGATGCAGTTGTCCGCATTCTTCGGTATATAAAATTATCTCTAGGCAAAGGTTTATTGTTTGAGGATCGAGGCCATGAGCAGATCGTTGGATACTGAGCTGCTGATTGGACATGATCACCTTCTAATAGACGTTCTACGTCTGGATATTGTGTCTTAGTAGGAGAAAATTTGGTATCTTGGAAGAGCAAGAAACAGAATGTGGTTGCTCGGTCTAGTGCAGAAGCAGAATATCGAGCAATGACAATGACGACATGTGAGCTAATTTGGATCAAACAGTTGCTCAAGGAGTTGAAATTTGGTGAGATTAGTCAAATAGGACTTGTGTATTATAATTAAGGTGCTCTTTATATTGCGTCAAATCCAGTATTCCATGAGAGAACTAAACACGTCAAAATTGTTATAGAAAAGATACTCTCAGGAGATATTGCTACAAAATTTGTGAAGTCGAATGATCAACTTGCTAATATTTTCACCAAGTCACTCACTATTCCTCGTATTAGTTATATATGTAACAAGCTCGGTACAAATGATTTAGATGCACCAGCTTGAGGGGGAGTGTTAGTTTGATAGTTGAATAGTAGTAAATAACCCTAATCTCATATGTATTAGGAGTATGACATGTATTTTATATATATATGGCTATCATTGTCAAATTAATCAATAATATTTTCTCCCATGCGTTCTCACAATATTTAAGAAGCCATGGATCCATATTATCGACCGGATAAACCCTAATCAATAATTTATCTATTTTTTAAAATTACATGTTTTGACCCGCTCATATCCGCCCCGCCCCGCCCGTTTGCCACCCCTAGTTATACACCCTATTTGGTATTATGCAATGTATAACTAATACATAGCAAATTGTGGTATTAGCAATACCAAGACTATTAATACATGCAAAAAGCATGGTTAAAGACAAAGTTGCCCTTGAAGTCCCTCAAAGCTAAAAATGTGGAGGATATTTTTGTAAACATACCACACCAAACAACCATAAAAAATAATATCAGTATAATTAATACCAGCATAACTAATCCCTGTATTACTAATCCCCGTATTACTAGTACCCCCTATTCAGTACTATTCTTATACACCATACCAAACAACCCCTAAATATTGCTTTGATACTTTATGCTGATTGTCATGTTTAAAGGAGAAGCCCAAAACTGTGGTTTCTATCATCCAATTTCCAGTTGGGTTGATGCCAGAATATCATACATCTAGTACAAAGCCTTTAACTTCTATTAGTTTATGCTGATTGTTATGTTTGAAGCAGATGCTCTTGCTTAATGATTTCCTCTTTATGTTGCTGTGATTAACAGGTTGTTTGGATGGTTGTTACCCATTGTATTGTATTGTATTGTTATTCTAAAACAATGTTTGTTTTCATTGTTTATTTAAAATTGGTTGTATCGTATTATTAAATTCATTATTCCGGAACAATGAAAAGCCCCATTTTATAAAACAACTGATTTGGTATGGTAGGATCGTTTCCTATTTTTTTTTTATGCCCTTATTTAATACTCTATAATTCTATTTTATTATTATTTTTTTATTTTAACTCCAAATCTCCAACCTATTGACCTACTTTATCTTCTTCCATCTTTTCTAGAGTTGGTTTGCCCCGTTTTTATCCAAGTCCCCGCTCAATTCGTTGTCTCTTTCTATCGTTTCAGTTTTCTTTTCTTTTTTTTGCTATATTAGTTAACCTATTTTTTTTCCAGGTTTTTGCTCTTGTTTTCAAGCTGCGTAACTAATCATAAATTAGTAGAAAGAGGTTGTTTTAAATTATTTTTATGTGTAATTATTGATAAATTTTGTTTAAAACAATTGGGGGTATTTTAGTGAACTTCTCAGTTACAGTACGATATAGTCAAACCAAATAACAAAATGTTATTTAACAACAGTAAAGATACAATGTATTCAAACGTTGTATCCATAAAACGATACAATACAATACAATACATTATGAAACGATGAGCAACAATGATCCAAACATAGTGTAAGTACTCGTACTGTACCACAAACACCAATTATTATTGAATCCTTATTTAATAAATATTCTCACTAAGGTAGTAAAAGAAACAACAGGCTCCAAGTTTTGTGATGTGATACTTTGAGATTTCCCTATGAGGATGGAATGCATAATGCTACCTTGTCTTGAGAGTTGTTCATGTTACTGATTTTTGAATTATTCTTTTTGGTTTCCTTCATTCTTTGCACTTACACTACATCTAACACACTTGTTATTTAGTGATCACTATTGATCCTTATATCTGCCAACCTTTGTCCTTTCCTCTTTGTGCACATGTAGCTTGTGCCTATGTTGCCTTTTGTGTGCCAGTCTGGGGTTGAAAGCAAGTGGCGTACGGTTGATCACTTTTCTTGGCAATGAAAGCCAAGTTTTTGGATCAACTACCCTCCAATTTTTACTATGATAAGATTGATAACATACTACGAAGAGATGCTTTACTGATTATAGACAAAAGAAACCACAAAGTGTGAAATTTAGCTTTAATGCTTTATGCTGATAGTAATTTTTAAAGAGGATTTTCTAAAGTTATGTTTTACATCATCCAAATTACATACTTTGTTGACGCAGCATTTTCATGCATCAAGCACAAACCTAAATGTTGCTTTAGTACTTTATGCTGATTGTCATGTTTACAGATCTTCGAAACTTGTGATTTCTATCATATACAAGTTTCATTTTATCGTGATGTACCTTTATCTTGAGTAAATACTCACATCGTATTCGTTTTCATTGGATAGAATGCTACTCTGTTTTGTAAGCTTATCAATATACAAGACTCATACCTACCTCTTATTACAGAGTAGCTAACTAATTCTATTTGTTGATCTGTATTATTCAAAATGACTTTCTACTTGTCGTTGGCTATATGAATCCTTAGTATCCATTCTACTCTATTTGAACCTATTTCATTACTTAATAATATCCTTAAGTCAGATTATTTTCAATTGTTATTCGAAAGCTATGTTGCACGGACTCTCCATCTGCACTCATGTCGGATCCTTCAACAACGCACTACTTTTGGAGGATCCGACACGTATCCGGTCACATTTTCGGAGACTCCGAGTAACATAGTTTGAAAGTGATTCAAAATAATTGTTCTCATTGTAGCAATGAGTAGTTACTAATCAATTGCTGGAATAAGTAGAGTCCTGATTCAAATAGAACATTTTGATTAAATACCCTGTGGTCTCAGAATTTGAAGCTTGGCGTATTACTGTAACCTACTTGTGGGCCTAAAAAGGTTTGCTATCACATGGCTAAAAAGCAATGTACCTTTCAAGAACATGGTGAGCTAATGCTTCTTCATCTTTTGTGAAAATGACTTTAAAAGAATTGGTAGGGAATGATGGTCCCTTTGTTTTCCCATAATTGCATGTTTCATTTTACATACTGCCAACCAAGATCTTGTCACAACCATGCCTTTTTATCATACTCAGATCACCCCCCACACAAACTACAAATTGGATTCAGAGTTAGCAATTTATCTGAAGGGCCCCAGTTTGGGAATGAAACTGCACTTGCTGCTACCTTTGTACCTTCTATTTTTTATATCTGGTTCCTAATCTTTAATTGACACATATTTATGCTTCTCAGTTAAGCAATCCTTTTCTTTTATAACAATGATGTTTGATTATAGCCTGTTTGTGACCTCGGCTATTTAACTGGGTACTAGCTATCTCCCACCAATGTTGGTATTGGGTAACTCTGTCCACCAAATCTTAGGTAGACGATTGGAAATCCCCTAGCGTTTTTTGTCTCTGCTGGAATTTGAACACTTGACTTACCATTATTTTCACCTATTTTGTCACTTGGTGCCTCATTTAATCAATCGTCACTCATTAATATTGGTTTCTTATCATTTCCATAAGGATCCCCAAGGATCACTAATTGCAGAGGAAGATTGTTGTTGTACTTTTTACTCTCTTAAATTTCACTTAATCTATAAGCTAAATTAGCCTTAAGATATATGTTAGATCTAAGGACTGTATATGTTGCCCTCTTTTCTTTTGTTTGTTTAATTGAATAGTTGCAGGGAACACTTTTTAAGATTTTTTTCGAAGATGATTGCAGAAATTGGAAGGAAAATAAATGTTCCTTCTTTCATTTAATCTAACACACAAGAAAGTTTGTAGAGTAGAAGGATGCAGTGTGATCAAATAAAGTAATCTTTTTTATTTTTGTTAAATGAATACTGATGCACATAAATAATTTATACATCTTTTAGTTAATTGAAAGATTCAACTAGCTAGAACTGGACAAAGGCTGAGTTAATTACTGTTATTGAGGAGGTGATCTGATGAGAGGTTCAGATGAACCAGAAAAACTAGGACATTGCACTGCTGCTTTAGGATTCGATACCGATCCTTTTCCTAGATGATTAGGCTTCTCGAAATCTTCATTTTCGTGCGTAATTTCCGTTAGCATTGCTGCTACATCCTTCATTGTTGGTCTTTCATCCGGGCATGGATTAACACAAAGGAGTGCCACCCCAAGAACTTGTAGCATCTCCTGAGTTTGTGTACCAGACCTTAAAAGCAATTGCTGATCAAGAATTGTTGTGAATTCCTTGTGTTTTAATCTTAGCTCCTGATTTACCCAAGTAACAATGTGGGCCCCTTCTGGTATCCGGGAATCGGTTGGTTCCATCCCTGTTAGGACCTCAAGAAGCACAATGCCGTAGCTATAGACATCACTCTTCTCAGTTACTCTGAGACTATATCCATATTCTGCAATGAAGGACCAAAATATTTAAAAAGATATCAATACGTCTGTGCACAGCACATTTCGCGGGGTACAAGACTAATATAGTGAGCTTAAAGTATTTTTAAAGCTAATATTCAAGAGTACTAGCATAATGTTATGTAAAATGTTTAGCACTTAGCAAAGTTATATCTGAATAATTAATCTGTTATAATGAGATATCTAAATATTATGAATGATGTTTTTGCGTGAATATTTTAAGAAAATGTACATACCAGGAGCTATATATCCATAGGAACCAGCTATTATGGTGGAAGCTCTTGAAGTATCTGATGATGTATTTAAGAGCTTTGCAAGTCCAAAATCTGCAAGAAAAGCTTCAAACTGTGGACCAACCAAAATGTTATTGGCCTTGATATCGCGATGGACTATAGGAGGAATACAGTCATGGTGAAGATAAGCTAAACCCTGAGCTGCTCCTAATATGATATTATACCTAGCATCCCAATCCAGAAATACTCTCTTCTCATGTAGCAGTCCTGCTAAACTCCCATTACTAATGTAATCAAACAAGAGCAATCTTGTTTTGCCATTATTACAGCATCCCAAAAGCCTCACTATGTTTTTGTGCCTGATTGATCCCAATGTTCTAACTTCTGCAGAAAAAAAATCCCTCTGTGGAACCTCACCAACCTTCTTAGGCAGTAGTTTCTTCACCGCGATCACCTGCCCTGATGGTGTTTCAACACGATAAACAAAACTGGAGCAACCCTTTCCAACAATGTTAGATTCACTAAGTCTTGGCACTACATCATTTACAGAGAAACTAAGCTTTCGGAATGGGATAAATTCCCACTCCAAACTATTTTCTTCGTCGTCTTTCTGGCATATCTCTCCTTGAGCTCGGATAAATATGGCAATACAAGCTGTCAAAATTAGCATGGCCATGAAAATGCTGAGTACAATAGCAATGGTAATCCTTCTTATGGATTTTAATCCATGATGATTTCCACTTAAATGACATACAGCTCTGTTAGTGCAGAGCTCTTGATTACCAATAAAAACACTGGTAGGAAGATCCTGAAAGAATTTGGTGTTAGGAAGAACCCCAGAAAAATTATTGTAAGAAACATTCAGAGAAACAAGATTGTCAAGGTTACTGAGTACTATAAGACTTCCACTCAACATGTTATGAGAGATATCCATGTTGGCTAGCTTGGAAAAGTTTGAGAAACTTTCAGGAAGCGGTCCGCTCAAAAAATTCCGACTTAAATTTAACAGAATATCTAGTCCTTGTAGGTGACCAATCTCTGCAGGGATTAAGCCTGTGAGTCTGTTGCTGCTCAAATCTAACAGCTGCAAATCCTCACAAAGTCCAAGTGATTTGGGAACCATTCCATCTATGTTGTTCCCGTTCAGTATGAGCTTGTTCAGTGATGTGAGTTTCCCTACATCTTCTGGGATGTTACCTGATATTCTGTTCATGGAAAGATCTAATACATTAAGAGCAGTGAGAGACACAAAAGAGGAAGGAATTGTTCCTTGAAGCTTGTTTCCATGAAGATCAACCATTTCTAGCTGTCTACAGTTGCCAATAGCCGGAGGAATTGATCCAGTGAATTGATTTTCGGACAATTCAAGAAAACTCAAACTCGGTAGCTGGCCTATTTCTGGAGGAATTTGACCATCGAGCCTGTTTGATCCTAGGCGTAATCTGGATAAGCTTGTGCAATTTCCAATATCAGATGGAATTCCACCAGATAGAACATTTGATATCAGCAGCAGCTTAGTTAAGTTCCTGAGATTGAATAAAGTTTTCGGAATTGACCCTGTAAGGAAATTGTGAGAAAGATCCAAAGACTGAAGTTTCCAACAATCGGCCAGCTCAGTTGGTATGCTCCCATGCAGTTGATTCTGCCACGCGAAAAACAGATTTAGTTCCTTCAGATTCCCAATGGTAGGTGGGATCACACCTGAAAAATTATTGTTGTCCAATTCAAGTTGCTTCAAGCTGGAAAAGTTGCCAATATAGTATGGGATTTCACCAGAAATGCTGTTATCTGATAATAGAAGCTCCTCCAATGTGCCTAAGTTTTCAAAAGACGAAGGAATTTCTCCAGATAAATAGTTCAAAGAGAAATCAATAACTTTCAAACTTGAACAGTTTCCAAGATTTCCTGGAAGTTCCCCTCTCAGATTGTTCTGCCAAAGCAAAACCTTCTTAAGATTCTTCAGCTGACCAAGTTCACTGGGAATTTCTCCTGAGATTTGATTCTCATAGATAAACAATTCCTCTAAAGCAGTGCAGTTCCCTATTTGTGGAGGGATTACACCAGTCAGATTTGCTGTGTAAACTGCAAGTGTCTGCAGCTTCTTGAGTTCACCTATACTATGTGGAATCTGACCCGAAACACCGGTATCTGCAAGTCCTAAAATGACTAACTCTTTGCAGTTTGATATCTGCATTGGGATTTCTCCTCGAATTCCCTCGTTCCCACCAGCACGAAAGACTTGAAGACTCGTTAACTGGCCGATTTCTTCAGGTATCTTTCCAGTAAGCTGGTTATCAAAGAGCTCAAGCAGCTGCAATTCTGAGCAGCTTCCCATCTCCTTTGGTATCTGACCTTGAAGGAAATTGGAACTCAATGAAAGTTGCTTCAGTTGTGATAATCTTCCTATTTCAGGTGGAATACTTCCTGTTAGAGCATTAAAACTGAGATCTAAAATTCCCAGAGATGATGACAAGTTTCCAATGGAAGTTGGAATGCTACCAGTGAGGTTACAATTTGAGAGGACTAGAACTTTGAGGAAAGGAAAAGAAAGAACTTGAGTTGGAAATATAGTGGGAATATTACTGGACCTGATCTGGATATCTGAAACAAAGCCATTGCTGGTGCATTGGATATAATCCCATTTGCATGGATTTTCATGACTTAGATTCCATGAAGAGAAGGATGTAACAGAAGAGGAATAGTTAAAAGTGGAAAGCCATGACACTAAAGAAAGCCCTTCTTGATTTAAACCAGAAATGGCAGTAGGGAACAAAGATATGTTCAGAAACAAGAAGAATAAGGTAATTGTTAGTTTGCTTGACATGATTATAGTGATGATGAGACTCTGTATGTACTCTGTTCTACTGTACTTTTATGTCAGCTTCCTCTTGCCAAATGCAGTCATTAAAGTTTATCTGCAATGATTTCCTTATCATGGTTACTTGTGTTGGAAAGGCACCAGAATTTTGCAGGAAATATTATGTAAAAGAAATGGAATTTTCAGAAATTGTTTTCCTCCAAATATACATGTCTTCAACTAGATTCATTGTCAAGATTGACACTTGACAGTGTAGGACAGGATTGGGATAGAATGGTATTATTGCAGTGATGGTTTGGAAGATTTTGTTTGTACAAATATACCTTCTTGCTGTTTATTGTTTTTTTGTAATGTGATAATTTTTTGTCTCCACACAGTATGGCTACTTTTTGCTATTACACCCTTCATTTCTTCAAGTTTTTGAACCTAATCCTCCCTTTTCTTTTATTCCCAAAATGAGTCTTCACGCTCTGCATCTTATCTCCTTGATAAAGCCTAGTAGTGTGGAACTTTATCTTTTATTTTAACTTCCTGTGAAATTCAAAATTAGCCATCTTTACATGTGTTAATTGAAAAATAGCTATAGTTTCAAAAGTAAATGAATTGTTGCTACTTCTCGTGTAAAGATAAATCTGAACAAAATACTATTTAAATCCGAAAAATATCATAATATGCTGGAATTTCATAATATGCTAAAGTTCCAACATAATATGCTGGAATTTCATACACAGGTGCTCCAATCTCCAGTATAATATGCTGGAACTTTCCTTGTACTGGAGTTCTAGCATAAGCTGGAAGTTCGTACACAAGTGCTCTAATGCATAATATGCTGGAAGTTCATACACAGGTGCTCCAATCTCCAGTATATTATGCTGGAACTTTCCGTGTGCTGAAGTTCCAGCATATTAGTTCATACACAAGCGCTCCAATCTCCAATATATTATAGTAGAACGCTAGCTATTTTTTTAATTACTAATCCGAAAACTAGCTAGCCCGTACTATTTTAGCTTCAACTTCCTATTGGTAATATGTTTTATTGTATACATCAAGGCTACTTCCTCCGGTCTTTAAATATGGAGTAGTTGTTTTGACAAAATAAATTTGTTTTAAATATTTGATGTTTTAGAAAAATAAGTCATGTATTACTTTCTTTGCTAAATCTACGGTTATTGTTTCATTTAATGGATTTTTAATTACGCGAGATGAGATAAAAGTAATTTAGAAAAATACTATTATAGTAAGGTGATTAAATATCATTTTAAGAGGTGTGAAAAATATATCCTAAAATATATAACGCAATTTCGAGAGAACAAAATTGGAGATCTCATTCTCAGTATAGGTGAAGTCACAGTAATCATCATTACGTAGAAGAGTGTTATAATATTCTACGTCCAGTTGGAAAACATAAACGTTTGCCGACTACTGCAAGATGTATTTGTCGATATCGAAGGTCAAAAACTCAAGAAACCAATTTGCTTCATCCTTTTATCCTTTCCCTTTATTTTGTGTCTTTTTCCACTTTGGTGAGACAAGTGCTTAGCACAACCAATCCTTGATTAAGGGATTAAGAATCCAATAATCAGGATTTTATCTTGAGTTGAAGTGTCTAATTACTAAAACTAACGAGAAGGACACGTCACCACTATAATGATATGCATTTCAGGCCATATATTTATTAATGGACTTGTATATAATTCAATAATTATAAGAAGCTCACTAAATCTTTTTCTTTTTCTTATAATAAAGTTGTCCCTACCATGGGACTGATAATCTTAGGGCAATCGTCCCTCAACAAAGTGTAAAAGCCCATTCTTTTCCCATTCATGAACCTTCCCAAGAAACCATATATGAACCCAGGCATGGCCCTTTTCAACACATCTACTCATTGCTCCCCTTTCTACATTATTATTAATTATGAGATCCGTTTTAGCCAATTCTTTTTTGTGGTTTCCCCGTCCGATGTCCGGTACTCGCATTGGAGCTCGATTATATTCGAATTCGTGCCTCGTAGGTATATTGGGAAAAATTGTATTCATATATATATGGTGACGTGTCATGACACGTGGAGTGATCAATGAGTTGTGATTAGCCACGGTTCAAGAGTTACAAATACGTGCAGGTAGAAAGAGGTACGAGATGAGAGACTCAGAAAGAGGTACGAGACGAGAGGCTCAGAAGCCTCATTCCTATTTAAGTTTAGCTACGTACATACGAGCAACGAGAAGAATGAACATGGCTAAAGAAAAAGATACAAATACGGCATTTAAAGAGTAATAAACATTGGAGCCGTTAAAGAATATATACATTCAACTTAATGATTATGTAACGTAGCATTTAATATCATTAATTACTCATAATAGCCTAATTATGACTTATGCATAACGTGCATTCCTAAAGATTCTCAAAGAGAACTATAAAAGGAGAAATATGTAATCAATCGAGACACAAGTAACTATTCAAATATACTCTAATTTACTAGCTTACATATCTTTATATTCTCAAATTGCTTTCTTTATTTACTTCTTCGATTATCAATAACCCGATTCTTCTAATTTCTAGATGTGACTAAAAATCTATTTTTTGGTTATATAAATTGGTTCCGTTACCGGGAATCTGATAATCAATTATACCCCAACTCAATTTTCTTGTTCGTATCAATCGTGTCAAACAACAATGGCAACACTCAAGGAAACCCAGAAATTCAAACAATCCAACAACTCTAGGAAGACTCTCCACGAGGTTCTCCACAAGGCTCTCCACGAGGCTCCCTATGATGACCTCGTGAAGGCACTCCTGGTGGATCTCACACAGATGGACATGCTCAATTCGAAAATATTGAAATCATGAATGAGGCTTTACAAAAACTTATTGTCTCTCAAGTCAGTAAAGCTCTTCAGATTTTTGCCAGTCAACTACCTGCTGCTCTATCCAAACCTACTCCAAGCAACAATACTTTGGAGAATTCCCGTTCTGGACTGGTTAATTCAGGCAGCGGGGGAACTCCTACTGAAATGCAAAAAGGAGACCCAGGTAATCCAGTTAATTCTGATTTACAAAATCTAGTACTAACCCTGCAGAAACAGCTTAAGGAGCAAAATGAATTCATAGAACAAATATCCGGAGCATCGCCCATGATTAAGGGAGTAGATATAGATAAATATTCCCAACAACCATGGAAGCCAATTGCTGCCCCCTCCCAATTCTAAAGAAGTTTAAGATGCCTGATATTCCAAAGTACGATGGTACATCAGATCCACGAGACCACGTTACTGCATTCACAACAGGTGTCAAAGGCAATGATTTGACTAAACAAGAGATTGAATAGGTCTTGGTCAAGAAATTTGGTGAAACACTCACTAAAGGGGCACTAACATGGTATTCTCTTTTACCTAAAAATTCTATAAATGCTGAGCTTGTAAATTTATTTATCAAGGCACATTCGGGAGCTCAAAATTTTGAAAAGAGAATGAAAGACATCTTCAAATCAAGCAAAGAAATTTCGAGTTGCTTAGAGAGTTCATGGATAGATTTCAACGGGAAAGAATGACGTTGCCACGAGTACTTGACAATTGGAAAGCCATAGCCTTCATAGTAATTTGAATGAGAAGAGTTCAGAAGTCACGAGGCGGCTCAAAGAATGCCTTCGAGAATTCCCAGCAATAACGTGGAATGATATTTACAATAGATACAATATAAAGATGAGGATTGAAGAAGATATCATTTTACGGAATAAAACTGAGGAAAAAACAAGTTTAAGGCGTGTAGAAAATCAAAAAAGATTTGGTAAAAATAGGTACAAGCCTTATATGGGACCTGCGGGAAAAGACTCGCGGTCAAGGCAATCTAATCAATGGTACGATCACAAACCTAGACACAGGGAATCAGGCTCCTCATCAAGGTTCGGAAATGATCGAAGTGCACGTGGGCCACGAGACGATGATGGCAGTTTAAAAGCAAGGTTTGGTGGTTACAATTTTAATGTAAGCACCTGTTAACTCGTGGTTGTTCTAAGAAGCATGGGAGATAAGGTACAGTGGCCGAATGAGATAAGGTCAAACCCAAACAGACGAAACGTGATCATTGGCGCGAATTCCACAATGGTCACGGTCATAAAACCGCAGATTACAGATTTTTGCAGGGCAAGGTGGATCATTTGTTAAAAGCAAGGGTACCTCACTGGGTTATTTAGTGAAAAAGGTAAACAAGCATATATGAAACACAGAGAAGAGCCCCCGAAGCCACCCTCACCCAAAAGAGCTATCAATGTTATAAGTTGGGGAGAAGATATCAATGGACTTTCATATACCGCAGCTAATAAAACATCCAAGATAACAATCACCCATGGGAAATGATTACGATACGTGCTTGAAGAGGAGAATATTACATTCAACGATGCAGATGTTGAGGGTCTCTTGACTTCGCGTAACGACGCACTGGTAATATCTTTACTAGTACATGATACTAACGTAAAACGTATTTTTATTGATCCAGGTAGTTCTGTGAATATTAGTTTTATACAAGTATTGCGCGAGATGCAAACTGAGGATAAATTAGTTCCAAAAGCGCATACTTTGTCGGGATTTGACAACTTTAGCGTCGTAACAAAAGGAAAAGCGATCCTTACCACATTCACAGAGTGTGTTGTCAAAGATACAAAATTTTAGGTCGTAGACATGGAAATGTCTTACAACATGATTCTTGGGAGACCATGGATCCATGACATGGATACTGTACCATCAACTTTACGTCAAGTTATTAAATTCCCATCTTCGTGGGGAATTTTTCAGATTAAGGGCGATCAACAAACAACCAGGAGCATCAACTCCGTTGCAGATTCAACTATTCAAAGCGAAGTCAAATAGCAATTATAGAATTCAGCTAAGGAGAGTGTAATGTCAACCTCAATTGAACGAGGAAAAACGGATGTGGATTCAAGGCCGAACACCATTCAAGAACCATAGGAGACCGAGAACATTAAAACAACAATAGAGGAGTTAGAGGTTGTGGTTTTATTTATACACTGGCCCGAGAGAAAAGTGTATATAGGAGCCAATCTCAGCTCGGAGGTAAAACGTAAGTTAATCGAATTTTTAAAAGCTAACGCATATTGTTTTGCTTGGTCCAATTATAACATGACAGGGATACCACCGGAGGTCATGACTCATAAATTGAACGAAGACCCATCATATCCCCCAGTCAAGCAAAAGAAACAAAAGAAAGGAACTTTCAAGAATCAGGTAATTCAAGAAGAAGTTCAAAAATTGCTCAAATAGGTTTGATTCGTGAGGTAAAATATCCTAACTGGTTGGCTAACATTGTTGTGGTTCCTAAGAAAAATGGTAAGTGGCATGTTTGTGTAGATTATACATACCTTAATAAATCATGTCTAAAAGATTCTTTTCCTTTACCGCACATAGATCAACTAATCGATGCTACTGTAGGACATGAGCTATTAAGTATTTTAGATGCATACCCAGGTTATAATCAAATCAAATGAGGAAAAAACTTCTTTCATAACAGACAGGGGGACCTAAAAATATTGGTGCGACGTATCAAAGGTTAGTTACTCAAAAGTTTCAAGAGCATTTAAGTAAGACCATGAATATATATATAGATGATATGCTAGTTAAGACTCAGCACTCAGAAGATCATATATCTCACCTGTCTGAAATATTTAAAATTTTGCGAAAATCTAATATGAAACTGAATCCAGAGAATTATGCATTTGCGTGGCATCAGGAAAGTTTTTGGGTTTTCTTATTTCTAACCGTGATATTGAAGTAAACCCTAGCCAAATAAAGCTATTGAAGAAACCCATGATGTACTTAAAAATAAGAAAAAAGTTCAAAGGCTGATAGGAAGAATCGCAGCTTTGAGAAGGTTCATTTCAAAGTCATCGAAAAAGTGCTTCAGGTTTTTCTCAGCCCTTAAAAAGCAAGATCATTTTGAATGGAATGAGGAGTGTCAACAAAGCACTTAGGAATTTGAAGACATATTTGTCAAATCCGCCCCTGTTAGAAAAACCAAAAAGCTAGGAAGTCGCTTTTCATCTACTTTGATGTTTCAAAAGTTGCGGTAAGTACTGTTTTGATTCGAGAAGAACAAGGTAAACAATCTCATATCTATTATGTTAGTAAATCCTTGTTAGATGCAATGACATGATATCCACAGTTAGAAAAAATAGCACTCGCTTTAATCATGGCATCTAAAAAATTGAGACCATATTTTCAGTGTCATCCTATTGTTGTAGTAACTGCATATCCCTTACGCAATGTATTGCATAAACATGAATTATCAGGGAGGTTAGATAAATGGGCCATAGAATTAAGTGATTATGAAATCGCGTACCTACCTAGAACATCAATAAAATCCAAAGTATTGGCAGATTGCGTGGCTAATTTTAGCTAAGGGGTGCAGTTAGAAGCTGAAAATAAGTTCAGATACTTAATGAGGCTAATCCAGAAACATGGATCTTATTCACTAATGGTTGATCTAACATAAAAGGTGCAGGATTAGGAATTGTTTTAGTACCACCTACGTGTGAAACTATTAGGCATGCTATTAAATGTCACTCCGTAACTAGTAATGAAGCGGAGTATGAAGCTGTGATTGCAGGTCTAGAATTGGCACGAGAATTTGGTATAAGTCAAGTGGTAATCGAAAGTGATTCTTAGCTTGTCGTTAATCAAATGCTGGGACTTACACGACTAGGGAAACATGGATGCAACAATACTTGAAAAAGGTAAGGGAGCTGATAAAACAGTTCCAGACTTGGAAGGTCATCCAAATACCAAAGGATGATAATGTTGAAGCACACGCCTTAGTTGCATCGGCTAACATAACAAACGATGCCAACACCTCGGTTGTACATTTATTTCATTCAGTTCTCGAACCTAATAAGAACGGGGTAAATATTAATAATTTAACTTAGGATTGGAGAAACGAAATTATTTTTTTTACATTATGGTACCGTCCTTGATGACAAGAATAAAAACATACGCGCTACAGAAAAAGGTCGCGCGTTACTGTTTAAGACAAGGCAACCTTTACTGAAAAATATTTGGTGGCCCTTTAGCAAAATGCCTCGGACCTTCTCATATGGAATATATAATGAGGGAAGTACATGAGGGGCATTGCGGGAACCACGCAGGAGGAAGATCACTGGTAAGAACCTTAATCAGGGCAGGGTACTACTGGCTTGAAATGGAAGAAAAAGCGGAAAGTTTCGAGGCTAAATATGATAAATGCCAAAGATACAGTTAAAATATTTGTTGACCAACGGAACTATTATATTCGGTTATTGCACCGTGGCCATTTATGAAATGAGGGATGGACATAGTAGGACCATTACCTCAAGCTAAAGGACAGGTAAAATTTCTACTCGTACTTATTGATTATTTCACTAAATGGGTAGATGCATGAGCATTTAACAGGTACGAGAAAAGGAGGTCAAGGACTTCATTTTGCGTAATATCATCTGCCGATTCGGTGTACTGAAAGAAATCATATGTGACAATGGTCCTCAATTTATCGGATCTCAAGTCACATAGTTTTTTAAAGATGGCAAATAAAGAGGATAATGTCTACACCTTATCATCCAGTGGGTAATGGGCAAGTATAATCAACAAATAAAGTTATTATTAATAATTTAAAGAAGCGATTAGAGGAGTCAAAGGGTCATTGGTCTGAAGTGCTACTCGGAGTTTTGTGGGCATATCGCACAATAACAAAAATGAGCACAGGTGAGACACCCTTCTCTTTGGTTTATGGGGCTGAGGCACTAATCCTAGTTGATATAGGAGAACCAAGTACGAGATTCTCACAAGCAACACAAGATGAAGAGATACAGGTCAATTTAGATATATTGGAAGGAAGGAGAGAAGTTGTGTTAATAAGAATGGCCGCAAAAAACCAAGTGATCGAATGTTATTACAACAGGAAACCACGTCTGGGACACTTCAAAATTGGGGACTTCGTGCTTAAAAAAGTTTTTCAATCTACAAAGACAGCCAACGCAGTCAAACAAAGTCCAACCCTGGAAGGACCCTATAGAGTTCGTTATATTGCAGGAAAAGGAGCATATGCGTTGGAGACAATGGAGGGGAAGATACTTCCTTCACACTAGAATGATGTTCATTTGAAGTGATACTACTTCTACGGGAAAACACATGGTCAAGTATCATTATGTTAGATTTTATTTTTTAAGTTGTTATAAAAGTTTACTAACAATTTCAGATGATAGGCAAAACGCTTACCCGTACTAAATGATGAGTCACGACTGTAAGGCAAAACGGAATAAACTAAAATTATTGGCCCAGGGTTACAATTATTCTGATAAAAATATAAATGGGTTAAGCAGTCTTCATCTATAATTGCACCCCCGAGTCCTGTATGTATTTCCTTTTCAGGAAAAGGACCAGGCGAAAGAAACTATCAAGTGCTCGAGGCTTCATATTTCAACACTCAAACACCTGAGGGACTACATAGAATATACAGTTATGTGTATATAAAAGGCAAGAAGATTGAGTAAAATCAAGCCTAAGAGAAGTCAAGTACGGAGTGGAAGTTAACAAGTCATGGCATTCATCAAAGTGTTCTTTCCCATGAGAACAATGGCATTCATCATAGTATTCTTTCCCATGAGAACAATGGAGTCACTTCTCAAACCCTTCATAATGTTTTGGAGCTAAGGGGGACCCAGCTTACTTCATAACAGTTAGGGTAAAGACTATGTACTAAAACGGGTATAAGGAAAAACCCTGCATCTATTGTTCTTCTTTTTATAAATCTGTTACATGAAAAATGGTTACGAGAAATTTATAGATGTAATTCAAATACATGTAAAGGATGACTCGAAACTTGTCAAGGTTCAAAAATAAAAACTTGTCCAAGTTATAGCAAAGAAACATGTGTGTTTCTATTTCTTGTATCGTATAATTAACACCACTATGAAGTTAAGTCGTTTTCTTCATCAAGTGTCAAAATATTAAAGGGCCCCCTTTTATAAAACTCATGTCATTTAGTCGTGAGATTAATGAAAGCATTTTCAAAAATAAAAATGCAGACTATTCTTTAAGTCCTTGAAAATAAAAGGCACGAATAGAACAGATGGAAGTTTAAAGACAAACTTTTTAGTATTTTAAAACTAAAGACTAAGTATAAAACTTAGTAGTTGAACTGTTCATACAAAAAATACCCCTTAAACAAGACTTGGGGACTTGAAATTCTAAAATCAAACCTTAACTGATAACCAGGGGTTTGATTACAAGAAAAGAAAAAAAACTATCACAAGAAACCAAAAACCTTAAACATAGTTTTCCAAATTGGTACCTACAAAAAGGGAATTTCAAACAATTATGAAAACTATTTCATTAAGAAGAAGGAACTGAAGATAGATCATCAGCGGGCTCAACTGGAACAACATCATCAACAGCTAAAGGTTGATCTTCAATCACAGCAGTGGGAGCATCAACGGGCAAAGTCTCAGCTTGATTAGCAGCAAGAGGCACGGATGAACTTGAGGAAGGTGTAACACTCGTGGCAATTTCAACAGTCATGGGGACTTCAACTGCGGGAGTCTCATCCAAAGGACTTTCAGTCAAAAGAGCTCCAACCTCGGGAGATGAAAAATCTATGTTGTGCTCGTTCAATGGACTCATTCACCTTGGCTAATTCAGATTCAATATTTTCTTGGCCCATATTTACTAATGTGTCACTACGAGACTTTAAAAGGGTCCAACTCACCTCAATATTGGTTGACTCTTCAAGAAGTTCATAATTTCTCTCCCAAACAGCAACTTCATTCTTAAGTTCATTGTTCTTAGCTAAGACGTAACTATAAGATGATTGAAGGGTGGTATGAGAATTCTCTAGAGCATGAATCTTGTCTACAGAAACTCGCAGCTCTTCTTGTGCCCGTGAAAGGACTTGTGATAGCTCCCCCGCATGCATCTCTTTCTGAGCTAGCAGAGTCTTTACTGCCTTATTCTCCTCATTGACCTTGGACAGCTGTTCCGAAAAGGAAGATTCAAGGCGCTTTTTTTTTCCTTTTAGTTTGGTTTGAAGTAACCTTAATCATCACCAACTTGGAGGTTAGTGTTTGAACTTGCCTCTCCAAGGCACTTTTTCTCTTCTCCAAGTTCTCCACATCGATTTGTGCCCTTTCAAACTGGCCCTTCCAATTGTTTGCCTCCAGTTGAGAACCATGGGCGGCTTCTTCTACATCATGAGCAGTCATTTCCAAGTCACGAGCTAGTTTTTCCAAAAGGGAGACTCGGGTCATTAGTTCAGTGCCGATGAGATTGGCCTGCACAAACAAATAAAGAAGGGGGTAAGACTAGGACTCCCGAAGTCAAAATTCTTAAAAAAATAAAAGACGAGAAGATACCTTCAAAGTTGCATGCAAAATATCATTCAGGAGGGCCATATTACTATGGCTTTCAAGTTTAGCCTTCTCAATGGGGCCAATCAGAGGCTCGATCCATGTATCAGCTTGCCCAGATTCTCTTAAAAGACTGTTGTTGGCAGGAACTTCAATGGTCATGCTCCTCATAGCAGAACCTCTACTTGAAGAGCCCATTTCTATATAGTGGACAATGGAGGGAGGAATTAATGAAGGAGGAGCAGTGGAGGGAGTGAAAATAATGGAGGAAGGTACCGAAGTAATAGATGACGAAGGTAAGGAAATGAGCACAGGAACGGAAGAGGTAAAAGAAGACAAAGGAAGTTCATTTAGAACTGGTCCTAAGGACCCACTACTGAAACCACTGATAAAGAGCTGATTTATGGATTCATGAGTTTTAGGCGGAATAGAGAAATCATCATCAGGGATGATAACCGGAGTAGTAACAGGTTCAGAAAGAGATAGGTTGGGGGAGACATCAGCCCTATCTTCAGAGACGATACGTCTCCTGGCTCGTGGTCTTCCCACACACCGCTTTCTTTCCTTTTTTTCATATGGAATGGATTGTGTCTTTCTTTGGAAAACGTGAATGACTATTAGGCTAGCTTTAAGCATAACTTCCCCCCACAAGTTTTAGGTAAAACAGAACTTATCAACTAGGCATTCATCATTTCCTTTGATGTTCTATTCTTTCTTTTCGCAATTACATAAGATTGCGTGACTTGTTTGGTGAATAATTTTATATTCCAAATATATTTCTTCAAAAAAGAAGATTCATATTCGACGTCCCAATTACATTATTTAGTCAACCACAAGAATTGTTGTTTGTGTCACGACATAACCATAATTAATAGTGGTGAAGTTTTTAATCTTCCAACCAATTTGACACATTCAAAATTATTAAATGGTGAAGTTTTGAAGCTTCAAACCGAGTAACATATGACACAATTATATCTAATAAACGGTAAAGTTTTCAATCTTCAAATCGAATAATATGTGACACTATCAAATTTAATAAACGGTAAATTTTTTAATCTTCAAATAGAATAATATGTGACACTATTAAATTTAATAAACATTGAAGTTTTAAATCTTCAAAACAAATAATAAATTGGAGTAGATTGTTGCCACCTCTTGATAATAAAACCGAAGAAGAGGGTCCAACCACTTACACTGTAACTTCTGTAAGATTTAAATTATCAGAAACTCTTTGGGGTACTTCCTTTCTTCATCAACTAGCATAATAAACAACCGAAAGAATTACACCCCATATCACTTGGCCTAATAGCCTAACCGAATTTGAAGCTCTTACCCTACTTAGCCCATGTTGTACATAACTTGAAAAATATATTTCAGCCTTTAGCCCACTATTAAAGACATACTTTTAGGATTTTTATTATTTTCTTCTTTCTTCATTCCCTTCTCTCTCTCGCCGCCTCTCACTTCTTTCTTTCTAACCCATATAAATCTCTTTTTTCCTTTTCACTCTATTTCAATTTTCTGAACCTACATACGTGATTTCCCTTGAAATCTCACACACTTACTTTGTTGAATATACATCAAATCATAATGCTTCGCTGGATTTTTTTACCGGGGACAATTCCCCCTATCCCATCATTTTGTAGGTTTAAAAAGGTTTGGGATAAGGAATAGGAGCTTCGTAGCAGTACATGCAGTGTGAGTCCTACTGATTACCAGAATGATCCATGTCATGACTACTCTAGTGATGTTCTCGACTATATCTTCGCGTTAAGGGAATATATTGGCGAAGGTGGAATTTGTCCAACTAAGCCACCCATTGCGGTAGATATACCAAGAGGATTCGTAGAAGTTAAACCCTCTGTCCCTCATGCAGTTCTGCCATTAATGACTCGAAAAAGGCTCGAAGAAATACTTCGTCGTCCATAGTGGCAAGCAGGAGAATGAAGAAGATTTTTGAAAGAAACATGAAAATACACACAGATCTGAAAATAACTATGTAGCAGTTTGTATCAACACTATATACTAGTGTATAATTGTGTATAGATATACAAACACCTTTTATACACTATTATACAGGTTTATACAAAGTATATAGTATTCTATAATTATGTATAAATGTGTATATTTATGTATAATATTTTATAATTATATATTTTTTTCAGTTTGTTCTAGTAAATGCCATTCCTTTCTCTCTCTTCGTTCAGGCTCCTCTCTCCCCTACCAACGGTCAGTTTCACCCACTTACCCCAGCGACTTCCCTCCCCATCTCTCCATTCCGACGACCAGCCCTCCGCCAGCGACTCAGGTAAGGTCACCCCCACCTCTCTTCTCTCTCTCTCTCTCTTCTCTCTCTCTCTTCTCTCCCCCACCCCTCCGCCCAGCCCCCTCTCCCCTCCCCACCTCTGTTTCTCACCCTCCACTTCCGGCGACCAGCCACTGCCGGCAATCCCGCAGCGGCGGCGCACACAGGTAACATGTAACGTCACCCCACACCCCTCACATCTCTTCTCTTTCTCTCTCTTCTCTTACCCTCCCCCCCACCTCTCTTCACTCTCTCTCTATTCTCTCCCCCCTCCCGCCCAGCCCCCTCTCCCCTCCCCGCCTCTGTTTCTCCCTATCCCCCTCCCCAACTACGAAAAGTCGCCGACAGCCTTCCCATCCCTTCTCACTTCCTTCTCCCTTCTCCTCTCTATCTTTCTCCCTCCCTCTCCCATTCTCCCTACCCCTTTGCCCGCCACTTCTCTTCTCCCCTCCCCCCATTTCCCCCGCCTTTTTGTGTGGTTGGTTTTGTATTTGTGCAGGTTTTCGATGGGATGCAACAGAACTACCCGTCCCGATAAATCTCAGGACAGGTGACAAGGCGACTTTGCGGCGTTGGGAGTAAAGAGCTAAGCAACACCGGCCGGGACGTGTAAGAGGAGGCAACACTTAACCTCGGGCGCTTCAAAGCCTACCTTCAGGTTTTTCCACCAGGAGTTGGTACCTTTTGCCTCTCGTTTAACATGTACACCTTTTTTTGTACTCTCGCTAGCATTTCTTGTGAGGTTTACTCTGTTGCTATCTAGTTTACATTATTTTCGTATTTCCATTTTGTGCGTGGGTGTGTCATTATTCTCCTTAGTCGGTTGGAGGGATAGTGGCCGCAACGGGGGATGTAAGTGCAAGGTCATATCCTCGGGGGGTGGGGGCGGTGACGGGGGTGAGTAGGGGGCAGGGAGAGATTCTGCGGGTAGGGCGGGAGGTAAATGGTGGGAAGAGGGTAGCGGACGCACATAGATTAAGGATCGGGTCGTGGAACATAGGCACTGTGACGGGTAAGTCCATTGAGTTGGCGAAGATTCTTTATAAGAGGAGGGTCAACATAGCTTGTGTCCAGGAGACTAGGTGGAAAGGGACGAAGGCGTGAGATGTTGACGGGTTTAAGTTGTGGTACTCTGGGGTCGTGCGGGGTAAGAATGGATTGGGAATCCTGGTGGATAAGGACATTAGGGAGTCCGTGGTTGAGGTTGGGCGAGTGAACGATAGGTTGATATCTATTAAGTTGGTTATCGGAGGTTGCGTCCTCAACGTCATCAGCACCTACGCACTGCATGCGGGCTTAGATGAGGAGGTCAAGAGGCGTTTTTGGGATGACTTGGATGAGTTGGTGCGTAGTATTCCCCAATCTGAGAAGTTGGTCATTGGAGGGGACTTTAATGGCTATATTGGGGCAGATGCTAGTGGTTATGGAGAGGTGCACGGTGGATTTGGCCTTGGGGTTAGGAACGGAGGAGTCTCTGCACTGTTAGAGTTCGCTAGGGCTTCCGAGCTTCTGATTGCTAACTCGACATTTTAGAAGATGGAGGAGCATTTGGTCACCTTCAAAAGTTCGACGGTGAGGACTCAGATCGATTACCTCCTTCTCAGAAGGAGCGATAGAGGTATGTGTAGGGACTGCAAGGTTATTCCGGGAGAATCTCTTTCAACCCTTCATAGACTCCTAGTGATGGATGTCGCAATCTGGGTGAAGAAGAAGCATAGGGGTGCTCGGGGCCAACCGCGAATTAGATGGGGTGCTTTGACTAAAAAACAAACCCAGGAGCTGGAGATGAGGTTAGTTGATGGTGGAGCTTGGATAAGTTCTGGGGTAGCAGATGCATTGTGGTCAAAGACAGCGAATCTGGTTAGGGAGGCAGCGCGGGATGTGCTTGGGGTAACCAAAGCCTATCTAGGCAGACATCAGGGCGAATGTTGGTGGAATGATGTAGTGCGAGGAAAAGTAGAGGTGAAGAAAGCTGCTTTTGCGAAGTTGACAGGGAGCAAAAGCGAGGAAGAAAGGCGGGTGAATAGAGAGAGCTATAAGGTGGCAAGGAAGGAAGTGAAATTGGCGGTTAGGATGCTAAAAATGCGGATTTTGGTCGCATGTACGAGGAATTGGGGGAGAAAGGCAGGGACAAGAAGTTATTCCGGTTAGCCAAAGTAAGGAAAAGGAAGGTACGGGACCTGGACCAAGTTAGGTGCATCAAGGATGAGGAAGGTAGAGTCCTGATGGGGAAGTCTCAAGTCAAATAGAGATGGCAGGCTGTCACGACCCCAAATCCGGTCGTGATGGCGCCCAGCACATTGCTAAGCCAGCCTGACCAATCGATAACAATAACGGAGCTAGAAGCTCTCTTTAGCCCATATAAGCATATTAAATCACGAAGCAATAGCGATACCAATAACGAAAACGGAAAACCAAGTCCCATAATACATCAACTCCCATAGACCAAGGGTCAAGAGTCATGAGCCTCTACCGAACATGAGTGTATAAAGGTTTACAAGATACCAAGTGCGGAAAGAAATGTCAATACAAAATCAAAAGACAATAGGAAGGAATATCGGGTCCTGCGGACTCTGCAGCTACCTCGTATATCCCACAAATGTCGCCTCGCACAGCTACTGGATCACTGCTGAGAGGTACCTGGATCTGCACACAAGGTGCATGGAGTAAAATGAGTACTACCAGACTCAGTGGTAATAAACAAGGGTAAGACGCAGATAAGAAATCCGCAATAAAGCACTATGTAAACCTATAATCAGCTACCCTGTCATAGAATCAATATTCACTGTACCTGTACCAACAAATACCAATAAATAGCATAACAGCTAGCAGATGTAGCTAAATGCAATGCAATGCATGATATGACCGCTACGGCGCGTAGCCCGACTCCAATTTTGGGTACCCGTGCTCACTGTGGGGGTTCAGACTCCGGAGGGGCTCCTACAGCCCAAGCACATCTCATAGAGATATTCCTGCGGCGTGCAGTCCGATCCAACATATATCTCGCTGCGGCGCGCAGCCCGATCCACTACTAGTCAGCTAATATGCAGATACAGCCTCGCAGGCTCAAAAATAGTTTTTGAAAACTCTTTTATCATTTTTCAGTTGGAAAACAATAATATCAAGTTCCAGAGATTGGAATTAGCATAATAACAAAATAGCTGCGGACTAGTAGTAAACTAGCATGTCTATATGATAAGACAATGATAACGATCCTCGCGGGATCCAATAACTGGCTCACGGCCCACATGTATACTCAACCGCCCAAGAAGGGGGTTCCTCGGCTCAAGAGTGGCCATTATCACAATATATATATATATATATATGCAACCATCCGAGAAGGAGGTTCGACGGCTCGAGAATAGCCAATAATACAATATCAACAGGTCGGACTAATATATAGTCTCCAGTTCATGATCGACCCCGCACTCTCAAAAGTGTGCGTGTCTCGCCGCTATACAGCGTCACAAAGTGGTATACCGGGTTTCGAACCCGCTGGTCATCACCCACATCTATTACTCACCTCAATACGGCGCGACGACTACTCCGCAATGCCCTTGCCACGAGAATCAAGCTCCGCACGCGTAGAATCTGATCAAATACAGTAGAAATACAACAAATTAGGCCAATGGGACTACACCCAATCAATACAACTCAATTTACATCAAAATTCCCAAAGTTGTCAAAACCCGACTTTCGGTACGCTTATCGAAAAATCACGAAAGTCACATATTCGGAACCCTCATCTCAATACGAGTCTAAGCATATCAATTTTACCAAATTCGGACTCCATTTGCCCATTCAAAACCTTGATTTTCTAAAGTTCAAGCCTAGGGCTAAATCCTCCATAATTTACCCCAAATTCCTCCATTTTCATGATATAATTGCATAATATTATCAATACTAATCATAGTTTAAGTCCATAGTTGATTACCCGATGATTTCCCTTGAATTTCTCTTCAAAATCGCCCAAATCGCCTCTAAAGCCGAGACCCAAATGTGTGAAATGTTCTGAAATTTTTCTAACTTCTGATACACTTAACTTACAGCGATTTTCACTTCTGCGGAAAAATTTCCACTCCTACGAGTCTGTATCCGCGACCAAAGGGTCGCTTCAGCGATTCTAGGCCTAGCCGGCCAATTCCGCTTCTGCGAGAAAAGGACCACTTATGCGCGTCCGCTTCCGCGATTAAACCTCCGCTTCTGCGAAGACATCCGCTTCTGCGCACCAGAGTCCGCTCCTGCGGACTCGCCCAGGCGGTCAAGTGTCCGCTTCTGCGGACCTTCCCATTTTCTTCTCGTCCGCTTCTGCGATCACTGGCTCGCACCAGCGATGCCGCTTCAGCGGAAAATGTTCTGCTGCGATCACAAGCACTTCTGCGCTCCAATATCCGCTTCTGCGGACTCGCTCCTGCGACCAAAATTCCGCAGGAGCGAAAATGACAGAACCAGACTCTTCAACCTGCAATTTCCATGATTTTCTTCCGTTTAACCATCCGAAAACACCCCGAGGCCCCCGGACCTCATCCAAACACACCAACACATCTTAATACCTTATTCGAACTTGCTCCAATCCTCAAAACACGTCTAATAACACCAAAACCCATAATTCACATCTAATTCAAGCCTAAATTCCTTAAAACATTCCGAATTACACATTCAATCAAAAACCCGACCAAACGACGTCCGAATGACCCTGAAATTTTGCAGGCACATCCAAAATCACCTAACGGAGCTACTGCAACTGTCGGAATTCCATTCCGACCCCCGGATCAAAATATCACCTACCGTTCGGATTTCGCCAAAATTCAACCTTAGCCAATTCAAGCCTATTTCTATACCGGGCCTCCAAATTCAATTCCGATCGCTCCCCTAAGTCACAAATCACCTCCCGGAACTAACCGAATCATCAGAATCCGATTCCGAGCCCTCTAACCAAATAGTCAACTCCGGGTTGACTTTCTTTATTCAAGTTTCCTTCACAAAGGCTATATGCCTCATTTCCAATCCCAATCACTCCTAACTCACCCGATAGACTCTAACACTGATATAAAACCATAAAACATGTATTTACAACATAACGGGGTGGTAATTCTCGTGACGACGGGCCGGGTCGTCACATTCTCCCCTCTTAAGCAAACGCTCGTCCTCGAGCGGGTCAAGAAACATACTTGAAGTCTCAAACAAGTGAGGATATCTTCTACGCATCTCCCGCTCGATCTCCCAAGTGGCCTCCTCCACGGGTCGACCTCTCCACTGAACCTTAACCGATGCAATCTCCTTAGACCTCAATTTTCTCACCTGCCGTCCCAAAATGGCAATAGGCTCCACATCATAGGATAGATCACCATCAAGCTGAATGGTGCTCAAATGTAATACATGAGACGGATCTCCAATGTACTTTCGGAGCATAGACACGTGGAATACTGGATGAACGCTGGATAAGTCGGGCGGCAAGGCCAACTCATATGCCACCTCTCCAACTCTCTTAAGTATCTCAAAAGGACCAATGTACCTGGGACTCAACTTTGCTTTCTTCCCAAACCTCATGACACCCTTCATAGGTGAAACCTTCAACAATACTCTGTCACCAACCATGAAAGACAACTCTCGAACTCTACGGTCCGCATAACTCTTCCGACGAGACTGTGCTGTACGAAGCCTCTCCTGGATCAACTTTGCTCTATCCAGAGCATCCTGGACTAACTCAGTCCCTATCAATCTAACCTCACCAGGCTCAAACCATCCCACGGGGATCTACACCGCCTGCCATACAATGCCTCATACGGGGCCATCTGAATACTCGACTGATAACTGTTGTTGTAGGCAAACTCGGCAAGTGGTAGGAACTCATCCCACGAACCACCAAAATCAATCACACAAGCTCGCAACATATCCTCCAAGATCTGAATAGTGCGCTCAGACTGTCCGTCTGTCTGGGGGTGAAATGCTGTACTCAACTCAACCCGTGTACCCATCTCTCGCTGAAATGCTCTCCAAAACTGAGAAGTGAACTGAGTACCCCTGTCGGATATGATAGACACTGGAACTCCATGCAACCGAACAATCTCTCGAATAAAGATCGCTGCCAACCGCTCCGATGAGTAGGTAGTACTAACTGGAATGAAGTGAGCTGACTTGGTCAGTCTATCCACAATCACCCATACAGAATCAAACTTCCTCGCCGTCCGAGGGAGTCCAGTAACAAAGTCCATGGTGACCCTCTCCCATTTCCACTCGGGAATAGCAATGCGCTGAAATACACCACCGGGCCTCTGGTGCTCGTACTTAACCTGCTGACAGTTGAGGCACCGTGCTACATGTCTAACAATGTCTATCTTCATCTTTCTCCACCAATAATGCTGTTTCAAATCTTGATACATCTTCGCGGCTCCTGGATGGATAGAATACCGCGAGCTATGGGCCTCCTCCAGAATCAACTCACGAAGGCCATCAACATTGGGCACACATATCCGACCCTGCATCCTCAATACGCCGTCACTATCAATGGTGACATCTCTAGCATCATCATGCTGAACTTTGTCCCTCAGGACAGCCAAATGTGGATCATCATACTGGCGCTCACGAATACGATCATATAAAGATGACCGAGATACAACACAAGCCAATACCCTGCTGGGCTCCGAAATATCTAACCTCACTAGTCGATTGGCTAGCACCTGAACATCATAAGCAAATGGCCTCTCCTCAGCTGGAATATATGCCAAGCTCCCCATACTGACCGCCTTCCGGCTCAAAGCATCGGCCACCACATTGGCCTTCCCGGATGATATAATATAGTAATGTCATAATCCTTCAGCAACTCAAGCCATCTCCGCTGTCTCAAATTAAGGTCTTTCTGTTTGAACAAGTGCCGGAGACTACGATGGTCGGTATACACCTCACAAGACACACCATACAAATAGTGCCTCCAAATCTTCAATGCATGAACAATGGCGGCTAGCTCCAAGTCATGAACAGGATAGTTCTTCTCATGCGGCTTCAACTGCCGAGAAACATAAGCAATTACCTTTCCTTCCTGCATTAACACACAACCTATCCCCACTCTCGAGGCATCACGATACACCATGTAAGAACCCGAAGCTATTGGTAGTACCAACACTGGAGCCGTGGTCAAAGCTGTCTTGAGCTTCCGAAAGCTCTCCTCGCACTCATCCGACCACACAAATGGAGCACCCTTCTAAGTCAACCTGGTCAAAGGTGATGCAATAGAAGAAACTCCCTAAACAAACTGGTGGTAATACCCTGCCATCCCAAGGAAACTACGAATCTCCGTTGTTGAGGTCGGTCTAGACCAACTCTGCACCACCTCTATCTTCTTCGGATCAACCTGAATACCATCACTGGACACCACATGCCCCAGGAAAGCCACAGAACCAAGCCAAAACTCACACTTGGAGAATTTAGCATATAGCTTCTCCTCCCTCAATCTCTGCAACACAGTACTCAAATGCTGAGCATGCTCCTCCTGGCTACGGGAGTAGACTAGAATGTCATCAATGAACACAATCACAAATGAATCCAAATAAGGCTTGAACACACTGTTCATCAGATGCATAAATGCTGCTGGGGCGTTGGTCAGCCCAAACGACATCACAAGAAACTCATAATGACCATATCGGGTCCTGAATGCAGTCTTCATAATATCCGAGTCCCTGATCTTCAGCTGATGATAGCCTGAACGAAGATCGATCTTAGAAAACACCCTCGCACCTTGTAACTGATCAAACAAATCATCTATGCGCGGTAGAGGGTACTTGTTCTTCACTGTCACTTTGTTCAATTGCCTATAATCAATACACATTCGCATGGAACCATCTTTCTTTTTAACAAATAATACCGGCGCACCCCACGGAGACACACTAGGACGGATGAAACCCTTATCCAGAAGTTCTTGGAGCTGCTCTTTTAGTTCTTTCAACTCGGCTGGTGCCATTCGATAAGGAGGAATGGATATGGGCTGAGTGCCCGGCACCAAGTCAATGCCAAAATCAATATCCCTGTCCGGCGGCATGCCCGGCAGGTCTGAGGGGAATACATCTGGGAAGTCCCTCACAACAGGTACGGAATCAATGCTAGGAGACTCAGCTCCCACATCTCTCACAAAAGCTAAGTACGATAAACACCCTTTTTCAACCATCTTCCTGAGCTTTTAGGAACGAAATAACACGGCTAGGGACGTAATCGGTCGAACCCCCCCACTCAATCTGAGAAATACCAGGAATGGCCAACGTAACTGTCTTAGCATGACAGTCCAATATAACATGGTACGGAGACAACCAGTCCATACCCAATATAACATCAAAGTCCACCATCCCCAACAATAACAAATCTGCCTGGGTCTCCAGACCCCCAATAGATATAACACAGGATCTATAGACATGATCCACAACAATCGTATCACCCACGGGGGTGGATACATGAACAAGTAAATCAAGACTACCACGAGTCGCACCCAAATGATGTGCAAAATAAGAGGACACGTAAGAATATGTGGATCCTGGATCAAATAGAACAGAGGCATCTCTGTGACAGACAGAAATGATACCTGTAATCACTGCATCGGAGGCAACTGCATCACGCCTGTCAGGAAGTGCATAGAACCGTGCCTCGCCTCCACCAGATCTCTCCTCGCCTCTGGGGTGACCACGAGAAGACTGACCTCCACCTCTACTAGCCTGAGATGGTGCTGAAGAGGAGGGCTGATCCCTCTGCTGAGTCCTGTCCCTATGGAGTCGAGGGCACTGTCTCCTCATGTGACCAAACTCACCACACTCATAACATGCACCCGGTGCCGGAGAAGGGTACTGAAGGGAACCCCTCGCCGCAGAAGAACCCTGGGCTGAAGAAGTAGGTGCTGCACTCTGGGCTGGGAGGGCACTAAGTGATGACTGACCCTGCTGAAACCCCTGTGGAGCACCACTGAAACTGCCAGAACCACGAGGCCTCTTGGCCTCCCACTCCTTTCTCTCTCGTCGACGATCCGCCTCAATGGAGTGTGCCATATCAACAACCTGCTCAAACGATGATGACAGAACTCGCTCGCCGGTCATAAGAATACGGATAGAGTAGTTGAGGCCATCAATGAACCTCCTGATCCTCTCCCTATCAGTGGGGATCATCCATGTGGCATGCCTAGCCAACTGAGTGAATCTAAGCTCATACTGAGTCACAGACATGTCGCCCTGAATCAACCACTCGAACCGGCGACGTAGCTCCTCGCGACGAGACCGAGGTACATATTTCTCTAGAAAGAGAGTAGAGAACTGCTGCCATGTGAGAGGTGTTGCTCTTGCAAGCCTACGCCTCTCAAACTCCTCCCACCAATCAAATGCGGGACCGGTGAACTGAAATGTAGTAAATGAAACTCCGCTGGACTCAAGAATACCAGCCGTACGCAGCATCTTCTGACACTTATCCAAGAAACCCCGGGCATCCTCGCCCTCAACGCCACTGAAATGGGGTGGCTGAAGTCTACCAAATCTCTCAAGACGACGTTGCTCGTCATCGGGCATAACCTGAACCATATGCTCTGGAGCTGGAGCCGGTGCAACTGGAGGAATAACCGGTGCAACCACCTGAGCGGGGACCGCCTCTGGCGTCTGAAGTCCCTAAACAACCGGGTCAGGTGTGCGAGCTGCAGGGGTCTGCTGACCACCCCCTGACTGAGATGTCGCTACAGTAGCGGTAGCTGAAACTACCTGAGCCAAACCGAAACACACTGATAATATTTGAGCAAGAGTCTCCTGAAGACCAGGAATAGCAATAGATATAGTCTGGCCCTGAACTGGGACTGCTGGAGTATCAACCACTGGGGGCTGCTCCTGAACTGGTACAACGGGCGGGTCAGCTGGTACTGCCTCGGCCGCCCTACCTCTAACTCTAGCACGACCGCGCCCACGGCCTCTAACAGGTGGCAATGGAGGTCGTCCACCTCGTCCTGATGCTCGCGTTCTCGCCATCCGCGAGAGAATAGAATATAGAAGTTTAGTTCTCAGAACAACAAGATCGCATGACAGAGTTCAAGAAAAGTGAAGTTTTCCTAAAGGTTCGCAGCCTCCCGAGGATAAGTACAGGCGTCCCCGTACCGATCCACAAGACTCTACTAACCGGCTCAAGACTCATGAGGCCTAGTAAACCTAGGCTCTGATACCAACTTGTCACGACCCCAAATCCGGTCGTGATGGCGCCCAACACATTGCTAAGCCAGCCTGACCAATCGATAACAATAACGGAGCTAGAAGCTCTCTTTAGCCCATATAAGCATATTAAATCACGAAGCAATAGCGATACCAATAACGAAAACGGAAAACCAAGTCCCATAATACATCAACTCCCATAGACCAAGGGTCAAGAGTCATGAGCCTCTACCTGAACGTAAGTGTATAAAGGTTTACAAAAATACCAAGTGCGGAAAGAAATGTCAATACAAAATCAAAAGACGGTAGGAAGGAATATCGGGTCCTGCGGACTCTGCAGCTACCTCGTATATCCCACGGATGTCGCCTCGCACCGCTACTGGATCACTACTGAGAGGTACCTGGATCTGCACACAAGGTGCAGGGAGTAAAATGAGTACTGCCAGACTCAGTGGTAGTAAACAAGGGTAAGACAGCGCAGATAAGAATTCCACGATAGAGCACTATGTAAAGCTATAATCAGCTACCCTGTCACAGAATCAATATTCACTGTACCTGTACCAACAAATACCAATAAATAGCATAACAGTTAGCAGATGTAGCTAAATGCAATGCAATGCATGATATGACCGCTACGGCGCGTAGCCCGACTCCAATTTTGGGTACCCGTGCTCACTGTGGGGGTTCAGACTCCGGAGGGGCTCCTACAGCCCAAGCATATCTCATAGAGATATTCCTGCGGCGTGCAGTCCGATCCAACATATATCTCGCTGCGGCGCGCAGCCCGATCCACTGCTAGTCAGCTAATATGCAGATACAGCCTCGGAGGCTCAAAAATAGTTTTTGAAAACTCTTTTATCATTTTTCAGTTGGAAAACAGTAATATCAAGTTCCAGAGATTGGAATTAGCATAATAACAAAAATAGTCTGCGGACTAGTAGTAAACTAGCATGTCTATATGATAAGACAATGATAACGATCCTCGCGGGATCCAATAACCGGCTCACGACCCACATGTATACTCAACCGCCCAAGAAGGGGGTTCAACGGCTCAAGAGTGGCCATTATCACAATATATATATATGCAACCATCCGAGAAGGAGGTTCGACGGCTCTCTAATATCATAATACAGTATCAACAAGTCGGACTAAGCCATAGTCCCCAATCACAATCGACCCCGCACTCACAAGAGAGTACGTGTCTCGCCGCTATACAACGTCACAAAGTGGTATACCGGGGTTTCGAACCCGCCGGTCATCACCCACATCTATTACTCACCTCAATACCGCGCGACGACTACTCCGCAATGTCCTTGCCACGAGAATCAAGCTCCGCACGCGTAGAATCTGATCAAATACGGTAGAAATACAACAAATTAGGCCAATGGGACTACACCCAATCAATACAACTCAATTTACATCAAAATTCCCAAAGTTGTCAAAACCCGACTTTCGGTACGCTTATCGAAAAATCACGAAAGTCACATATTCGGAACCCTCATCTCAATACGAGTCTAAGCATATCAATTTTACCAAATTCGGACTCCATTTGCCCATTCAAAACCTTGATTTTCTAAATTCAAGCCTAGGGCTAAATCCTCCATAATTTACCCCAAATTCCTCCATTTTCATGATATAATTGCATAATATTATCAATACTAATCATAGTTTAAGTCCATAGTTGATTACCCGATGATTTCCCTTGAATTTCTCTTCAAAATCGCCCAAATCGCCTCTAAAGCCGAGACCCAAATGTGTGAAATGTTCTGAAATTTTTCTAACTTCTGATACACTTAACTTACAGCGATTTTCGCTTCTGCGGAAAAATTTCCGCTCCTACGAGTCCGTATCCGCGACCAAAGGGTCGCTTCAGCGATTCCAGGCCTAGCCGGCCAATTCCGCTTCTGCGAGAAAAGGACCGCTTATGCGCGTCCGCTTCCGCGATTAAACCTCCGCTTTTGCGAAGACATCCGCTTCTGCGCACCAGAGTCCGCTCCTGCGGACTCGCCCAGGCGGTCAAGTGTCCGCTTCCGCGGACCTTCCCATTTTCTTCTCGTCCGCTTCTGCGATCACTGGCTCGCACCAGCGATGCCGCTTCAGCGGAAAAATGTTCCGCTTCTACGATGCCTAGCGCTCCTGCGCTCCTCAGTCCGCTTCTGCGGACTCGCCTCTGCGCCCACATTTCCGCAGGGGCGAAAATGACAGAACCAGAACTCTTCAACCTGCCATTTCCATGATTTTCTTCCGTTTAACCATCCGAAAACACCCCGAGGCCCCGGGACCTCATCCAAACACACCAACACATCTTAATACCTTATTCGAACTTGCTCCAATCCTCAAAACACGTCTAATAACACCAAAACCCATAATTCACATCAAATTCAAGCCTAAATTCCTTAAAACATTCCGAATTACACATTCAATCAAAAACCCGACCAAACGACGTCCGAATGACCCTGAAATTTTGCAGGCACATCCAAAATCACCTAACGGAGCTACTGCAACTGTCGAAATTCCATTCCGACCCCCGGATCAAAATATCACCTACCGTTCGGATTTCGCCAAAATTCAACCTTAGCCAATTCAAGCCTATTTCTACACCGGGCCTCCAAATTCAATTCCGATCGCTCCCCTAAGTCACAAATCACCTCCCGGAACTAACCGAATCATCGAATCCGATTCCGAGCCCTCTAACCAAATAGTCAACTCCGGGTTGACTTTTTTTATTCAAGTTTCCTTCGCAAAGGCTATATGCCTCATTTCCAATCCCAATCACTCCTAACTCACCCGATAGACTCTAACACTGATATAAAACCATAAAACATGTATTTACAACATAACGGGGTGGTAATTCTCGTGACGACGGGCCGGGTCGTCACACAGGCGTACTTCCGAGACCTTCTCAACGAGGAGAGGGACCAAAACATAGAACTAGGGGAGTTGAGGCATTCAGAGCGTCATAGAGACCTAGGATACCGTAGGCGCATTAGGGTGGAAGAGGTTGTGGGGGCTTTGTGTAGGATGAGTAGAGGTCGAGCGACCGGGCCAGACAAAATCCCGGTAGAGTTCTGGAAATGCATGGGTAAGCTAGGAGTGGGTGGCTCACCAGGTTGTTCAAAATAAGAACAAAGGGGATATCCAGTGTTGCAACAACTATAGGGGCAACAATTTAATACGCCACACCATAAAGATCTGGGAGCGGGTGATCGAGGACAGGGTGAGGGAGTCGACATCTATTTCCGTGAACCAGTTCGGTTTCATGCCGGGTCGATCCACTACAGAAGCTATCCACCTTATCACGAGATTGGTGGAACAGTTCAGGGATACGAAAAAGAACCTGCACATGGTGTTTACCGACTTAGAGAAGGCGTATGACAAGGTCCCTAAGGAGGTACTATGGAGGTGCCTGGAGGCTAAGAGGGTGACGGAAGCCTACATCAGAGTAATCAAGGACATGTACGGTGGAGCTAAGTCTAGGGTAAGGACAGTGGGTGGCGACTCAGACCATTTCCCGGTGGTTATGGGGCTCCCTCAAGGATTTGCACTTAGCCCCCTCTTGTTTTCCTTGGTGATGGATGCTTTGACGCGGCATATTCAAGGGGATGTACCTTGGTGTATGCTATTTGCTGATGACATAGTCCTGGTAGATGAGACGAGAGTCGGTGTTAACGAGGGGCTAGAGGAATGGAGACAGACTCTCGAGTCTAAGGGGTTCAAACTAAGCAGGTCTAAGACAGAATATCTGGAGTGCCAGTTTAGCACTGAGCCGAGCGAAGTGGGAGGGAGCGTGATGATTGGATCTTAGGCCATAGCCAAGAAGGATAGTTTTAGATACCTTGGATCGGTGATCTAGGGGGACGGGGAGATAGACGGGGATGTCACTCACCGCATAGCGGTGGGGTGGTCGAAGTGGAGGCTTGCATCAGGAGTCTTGTGTGATAAGAAAGTGTCACAGAAACTCAAGGGGAAGTTTTATAGAGCTATGGTTAGACCTTCCATGCTATATGGGACGGAGTGTTGGCCGGTGAAGAAATCTCATGTTCAGAGGATGAAGGTTGCGGAGATGAGGATGCTTAGGTGGATGTGCGGGCTCACCAGGTTAGATAAAATTAGGAAAAAAGTTATTCGGGAGAAGGTGGGGGTGTCCCCAATAGACGAGAAGATGCGATAGGCGAGACTTCGGTGGTTCGGGCATGTGCGGAGGAGAAGCCCCGATGCCCCGGTGAAGAGTTGTGAGCGGCTAGCAGTGGTCGGTGTGAGGCGAGGCAGAAGGAGTCCTAAGAGATACTGAGGAGAGGTAATTAGACAGGACATGGCCAGGATGCGAATTTCCGAGGACATGACCCTTGATAGGAAAGTCTGGAGGACTAGTATCAGGGTTGTAGGATAGGGGCTTCTAGATTTTTCGTACTCCTTGCCCAGGGTGGGTGAGGTGTGGTAGGGCCGCCCATAGAGGATTAGTTTGTGTTCTCTTATGGTAGTCATTTCTTGTAGTTACTGTTTTAATATCATTGCATGCCTGCTTATTTCTGGAACATATGTCCCTTATGTTTAGATAATTTTTATGCGATGTATGCTGGAGTAACTAATGTGGTTTTTTTTTTGTTTGCCCTTCTTTTCCCTGCGCCAAGGGTCGATTGGAAACAGCCCCTCTCGGGTAAAGGTAAGGCATGTCTGCATATTACCCTCCCAGACCCCACTTTGTGGGAATATACTGGGTTGTTGTTGTTGTATATTTTTTTAGTTTATAAAGATGTATATATATTGTTAGTGTGTAAGAGGCCTCTACAGAAGTTTGACATTTCATTCTATTCTTCTTTTCGTGTAATGTGTTGTATGAGCGTTGGAGGGATTCTACAATTCATTTACCAAGTTTTTATTTTTCTTTTATCCTGTTGGATTGCTTCAATAATTGCACATAAAAGTATTTGAATTTTTTACCTTCAGATAATAGGTATTATTTTTTATTTTGAGTTGCGTTGTGGCTTATTTGTATTTTTTTTTATCAAATACTTAATAATCAAAGGAAATCAACATAATGAAAACAACTGGTTGTATACAGAAAGAGCAAAATAAGCTATTTTTCTGGAATTAGCCTATTATTTTTTGGGCTTTAGATTTGCAAAGTGGTATTTAGGCTATTATATTGCAAGTCAAATATATAAATTGTATTTATGTGAAATTATCCATAAACAACCGGAAGATATGTTCATGTTGCTTATATCCATGCCATATGTTCTTAGTCTTTGTATTTCCATAAACATGTGTCTTATTCTCAACCAATGCTTAACCTGCAAATTTTGTTCGTCCATTTGATACCACGTAGAGTAAATTTTCAATAAGCTCACCATAGAAGGGAGATTCTTCTGAGAATCAAATAACGATACCGAGAGAGATTGAAATTGTTCTTGCATTATTTGCCCCACATAGATTCCCACAAAATGATGGAAGTACTAATGGCATCACGTATTAGGGTTTCACGTAGCCACTAAAGAAATTCACATGGAATCTTTCAGAGAAAATTCCAAACAAGATGGAATTTTACTTCAACAAAAGAATATTCTGAATTTCTGATAGATAAGCAGCCTATAATCATTCGGACCGGCAGACTAACCATCAGAATTCCATTCTGAATTAATCTCTTTATCAACCATCCAAAATTAATTAATTCTTCTAAATCATAGATGAGGTATTTCAAAAGTTTCTTCTCTAAAACTTGAATGAAAGCATCGCTATTTTATTGGACTTAACCAAATGAATCACATAGAGAACCGTATGAAGCATCACAATTAAACATTCAAATTCTTTAATTTTTCTTTCTCGTCAGAACAGTCAGATGTTAAGACAAACAGAGAAAATAATTGTTAAATTCCTTAAGATTGTTGGTATCATTGTGCTCAAAATCAAAAAAGTAAACAAACGTTACTTCAATAAACAAAAAGTAAAATAATTTCGAGTCCACTAAATGCACAATGTGTCCTTAAGAAATTTAATCGTCTCACTGTTTCCCAAGGTATACGGATAATTTAATCGCCTTACTGTTTGCCAAGGTATACGGATTAATTCCTCTCAGAATAGAACGAAATAATTATTTTGTGATAGCGGCACTTCAAATCACAGAACTTCAGCGAACTCAACAAACGGAGCAAATCACACTTGAACTTATATTTATTTTGAAAATAATACAACAATGTAGAAAAGATGGGAGAAGATTTCATATCTTCCATGTCTGATTTCATGTCTGAAAAATGAGGCCAAGCTTCTAAATTTATAGACAACGAAAGGTTGATATGGAGAAGTACAATTTAAAAGGTGTCTTTTCCATTTCCCATTCACACTCCTTAATACAACCGCAATAATACCTTTATGAGTTATGGGCATCCAATCTAATATCTAAAATTTCATAACAACTTATTATTTTAGGAGATGAAATAATAGGACTCAATAAAAGAAAAAGATCTATGTTGATATATGTTAGATAATACTATGTTTTTTTCTGAATTAGCATCGTATGTGTCTTATCTTTCTATGAATGTTTTGTCTTTTAGAGATGTCTATGTTTAAAACAATTTAAGGAACTTCTTATATTCTCTTCGATATAATTTATTGTATGTATTTTTCTTATTAGTCCGTTTACAAAAATAATATATTTTATAGTTAAAAATTATCTATTATTTAACTTTTAATTTTATCCATTATATCCTTTGTGAGAAGTTTTTATAGTCCCACAAATTGAAAGGCCAATAAAAGCTTTTATCTTTTAAAATTTTAGGATCACAAATTTCAAAAAAAAAAAATTTCCTCTTAAAATTCACGTCGAGTCAAATTATATTACATAAATTAAAATAGATGGAATACTTTGTATTTATATTTGCAAAATATTGGCATAAGGTGATATAAAATAGAGTAACGTGGTCAGTAAAAAATTATATAACTAATTCCGACTTAGTTGAGGATTCGCACGTCCATAGAGCTAGTTTTAGCGCCATAGCCAATAAAGTGCTTGATGTCATTGCCAACGGCATATCTATGTCTCATGGTATGAATTCATGTCAACCCAAATTTCTCTCCCCAATTATGCATAACAATGTTATATTTTTTAAAAATTATTTAAATCTAGGTGCGTATACCTATGCTCAAAAACTCCTATAGTGCAATAATTATTGGCGCACCTCTACGAGTGAATTTGGCGGTTTAAATCACACTTCTGACGGTCTTATTTCGGCTTTAAATATATACGTGAGAATCACTATTATTTAAAAAGATATATTTTTTGACCTATAATTTTAAAAGTGTAATGAATTTATGGTTAGAGACTAAAATTAAACATGTCAAATGTAAGTTCTATAACCACCTCTTCCCAATATGCATTCATCCTCTTGAAATTCTGGATCCGCTCTCATCATAGCCTCAAAATTACTGGTACGAGCAAATGACTAAATTACGTGAATCAAATTATACCGATTACTACTAAGGCAAAATTTTATGCAGGAACTATATTTACTAATGTAGCCCACCAAAAATCGTCGAATGTTATGCACGTACTAATAATTTTAAAGGGCACTTTTGTCTCTATACTCTAATCCATGTATATTGTTAACTTACTTCAATTGTATCTTGCATAAAATAGTAATAATAATCCCATCATAAGTTGTGTCATTAGTTATAGGTATGCATTCGATCCATCGATTCGATTTTGACCCATATTCATAATTACTTATCGGTTATCAATTTGTACATATTCAATAAGCTTTCAATTTTTTGATTTCGATTTACTGATTTTTTGGGCTTACCAATTCGGTTATCGATTACATCAATAAGAAAATTTGCGAGATTCCACGGAAAGTATATCGCTATAAACACGCATAACTAATATGGACAAAAGAAGCTAAAATAAGACGAACACCTTTTATAATATAAAAATTGTGTCAACAAGCACATGCAACGAAACTAAAGTAAAGGATCAAATGTATGCCACCAACACTCTAACGATATACACAAAAAAAAAACATTATCACAGCTAATTCTGTTTCCATTAATTTGAATTTCATTCCCTTGAGCTTTAAATATGATCATTCCTTAAATGTGGTAGAGGAAATAAAATGGTCAGGGACTTAAGGTAAAAGAAAGGGTGTTATAGAATAAGGGTTAAAAAATAAGGTTTTTTCTATCTATACCATATATGAAACTTTATTATAAAAAATGTGCATAGTATCTAAATTACCCGCCCAGTTCATATTTTTTCTATAATTTCTGTACGATTTTTTAATTACACGATTAATTGAGCAGAATCTTCCATAATTAACGCGCAAAAAATAATAAGAGAATCTTGGGATTAATTGATAATAAATTAATGCGCTAAAAATAAGGAGAGAATCTTGGGATTAATTGATTCTGTATTAAAATCAATTTTTAAAAAGGAAAGAAAATTTCAAATCTGCGTATTTCTCTCTAGGACTACAATTTAAATCTCGAAAAAAAAAAGAACGAATAGCTTCTAAAAATAAGAACAGATTCAACTACTAAGAGTTTCAACGAGCTGAATTCAAATTGTAGAATTCAAATTTTCGAGAATCAACAACGCAAAGTTGATAAATTTTATTCTTCATCGTTTCTTCTCTCAAATTGTTGATCATATGTATCTGTTCTTCATCTTTTTTTCTCTCAATGTGGAAATCCAAAAAAAACATCAACAACAACAAGAATTCATGTCCAAAATCGCAATCATGCTACATTTTGATGGGAATTGGGATAATTATGGTAGATTTAAAGATTTTAAAGTTGATGCCACTGTGGTAGATGAGAATGCAAGCTACAGTATCCTGATTTCTAAAATTGCAGAACAAGTATCAATTGATATTATAGAAAAATTGTAGAAATCAAATACATTGTGAAATCAAATAGTAGATTGTAGATAATTTATAGACAAATTATAGTTAATTTGTAGATTGTAGATAATTTATAGATATAATTGTAGATACGTTTTAGATAAATAGTAGAGAAACTATTTTATGATTGTAAATATTTTTATTGTTGTTTGTTATGTAATTCTAGGTGAGGGCTTCAATAGATCATATCCATACTGTGATAGATGGTGTGAAGCGGTACATGAATCCTACATTATAATTACTATTAACTACAAAAACTCTACAATTATGTATAAAACTAATTCTACAATTCAAACAAATTTACCTATAGTTTATTTATAGTGAATGTAAAAAATACCTACAGTTTAAGTACCTAATATAAGAATAACTACAATTTACCTACAGTTACAGGGTAAATAGGAAATACATCATCCACAATCATGTCTATATTATATTTATATTTTAGACTACAATTAATCTTGGAATGTTCTACATAAACTACAAACTAACTACAATTATACTACAACCAGTAAATCTAGGTGAGGGTTTCAATAGATCATATCCATTACACTAAATCAACAATTATACTACAATTATACTACAAATAGTAAATCTAGGTGAGGACTTCAACAGTCAGTATTTCTAAGTCGTTTGCAGAAGTTGTCGGGAGCTTTTCATATTAGTCTCTTTATCAATACATTTCTCATTTTTTACTTTTCCAGAAGAGGAAATTTTGTTTGGTTACAGAAGAGGAAAATGGTAAAAAGAATGTGGGGTATGGGTAAAAACTTGGGTGGGTGAGGGATAAGGAGAGAGAAACAAGAGATATGGATACCTATAATTAAGGAGTAAAAGCTGCCCATTAATTAGATATGGTCATATGGATACCTTTAAATAAGGAGTAAAAACATCCCAATAATTAGACACTTAGTTAAGTATGATATTTGATTGGTAATTTGGTATATTAAGTGTAAATTACTCAAACCTTAAACATGTAGGGTAATAAAGTTTCTTATATGGTATAGGAATGTAAAAATTCCAAAAGAAATTATCTTAATATATTGTTCAACTCAAAAGTTATCATATATTTTATGAATACGAAACAATGTATATGAGTTATGGGCAATCATAGTAAGTCGTAATACTCCATGAATCATGTAAAAGAAATAATAATGAACACCCGAGATTAAGGTGAGAAGTATTTGCAACTTTTATTGATGATGGTGATGTGGTATGCCTCTCCATGAAGAGGTTCAAAGCCTTACAATGATATTGTATCTTTTCATGAGATGGATATTTCTTGTAATTTTTCTCTCTTTCTCTCTAGAGGATGCCATGAAGAAGAATCCCCCATTTTCTAGGATTCATCCCCTAGTATTTATAGTTGCAAGCCCCATGAGTAGGAAGTGAGTGGCCGTGACCACGTTGGGATTTTATCCCCATAGGGAGGCGGGTAGGCCGTAAATTTGTCCACCTTACTTGGGTAGATAAATTCGAATTATATGCTAGTGGCCATGTTTGTTATCAATAATAAATTAGTTCAAGATATGAATATCTTTATTATTGTGGGGTCAGATTCTGACCCATATAGTTAGTCCCTTCGTTTATCGAGGTCGTCCTTCGGCTAAGCTCGATAGACGGACTTTGTCGACTGTGACCTGAAAAACTCGAATAAGGGACGAGTGGCCGTCACTTTGGTCGAGACCATGTTCTATACGGTGATGACCCGAATTATGTAGAATTTTTTGGCGTTAAGTCACTGTGTGATCAGGATAGAGCACCTCCTCATTATGAATACGTATGATGTTATTGATGTAATTCGGGCGAGACCGACATTAGTTATGTTCTGGTTTTCGCATTCACTCATATATGTAACTACCATCAGCGACGGGAGATGGGTCGTATGTAACATGGACGAGTACGTTTTCGTAGTGTCTTAGAATTTTGAGGATGTATGGTGCATTTATCTTGTATAATCAGGGCGTTTTGACCGTTTTTCTGGCGAGGCACTGGCTGAAGGACGAGAGGGCACTTTGTGATGCTCGTCATGATGGCGCATGTCTCGGTAAAATCGAACTATTTAACGGTTGGTCATGCAGTTAATGGTGTCTATTGTGTTTCCCAAAAGTCATTTATGTTGCCTATAAAGGTGGGTTGAGGCATTCGTTTCTCATTACTTCTTTATTCATCTGAGAACAAGTCTGAGGAAGTTTTTTCATTCTGCTAGTTCACATTTTCCTTTCTCTTCGTGATTGTGATAACTTTTATTTTTCCCACTGAATTCTATTCTTTTCTTTTCAACTAACTAAGCAATATCAGGCAGTTCTTCACGCGATGTTCTTCCAATAAACTTGCCAGTTAATCCTTCGGTGATTGGAAGGCCACATCTGGTAATGGGAGATGCTGAGCGGGTGGAGATCGGAGGAATTTTGTTAGTTGACGAGGTACTTCCCCGGCCTGGAGGTCTGGCTATTGATTTGGTCGCTGATGGTGGGGAGGACCCTGTGGATGAATCCCCGTTGATGGGGGAGATTGGAATAGCCGATTACGGGAACAGGGGGCCATTCCAACCTATGCTGACATTGTCCTCACCAGAAGAGAGGAGAGGGTTCGCACCGATCGCAGGGGATACTGCGTCTTTTATACGTATCCCTTCAAGTTAGGGTTCAGGATTCCACTTCCTATGCAGGTGGTAGACTTCTGTCGCCATTACGGGGTGAGCCCGGGCCAGTTTACCCATTCTCTCTACAAATTATTGGCGATGTTCCTAAAGTACGGGGAATTGGCCAGTAGGGTGGTTACACTGCAGCACATGCTTACCTTTTATGCCCCCCAACGGGTCCGGGGCACCATGCTTCGGGAGTGCCCTCGTGGGTCGAAGGGACTGACTACGGCGCTGGATGATAATGTCGACCCCTGCCCTTTCGATCACTTCTTTTACATCAGGACCGAGCATTTAGTAATGTCCTCTTCAGGATTTCTGGAGGCTTGGAACCATGAACGTGAGTTACTTTATTGTTGTAACCACTTTCCTTGCTTTTTCCTTCTTTTCCTTTTTATAATTCTCGCGTTTGCGAATGTTAAGTCGTTGTCATTTTTGTAGCCGAGAGGCCAACACCAACCACGTAAGTAGGGATACGTGGGTGGCTTGAAGCTGTGCTCCCTCATACTGAAGGAATTCGTACGTGGGTGTCTTTCTGGTAGAGACATGGCCGTAGGCCCGCTACAGGTGAGAAGTCGATTCCTACCTTCGTTCGATTTTGATTTGGTTTTGCTCACTGGCCTTTTCTTCTGTGATAGGGAGGGAGAGTCGCAGCAGGGATCCTCAGTTGGCTTTCCGACAGCCAGGTGTGATCGATCTGCTTATTGCAGCACTGATGCTGCGCCGCGTACCGAGGGTGGCATCAGTCGAATCTTCGGCGGCTCCTTCCCCACTACGAGCCATATTTCAAGACGAGGGGCCGTCAAGGATCGTACGTCCTAGGGACAAATTGTCCTCGGGCAAGGAGGAGGAAAGGCCGTTGATCGGGCGCAGGGTCATTTTCACTCTGGCTCCTCCCGCAGTAATTATGTCGACTCCTCATGTGGTGATTAATGTGGACTCCCCTCCGGTGGATACATGGGAGGGTACTGTTGCAACGCCTATCCTAGAGGGTGAACCAATGGCGGAGGTCACCCCAGCTGGCTTAGACTGCGAAGATAATGCTGCTTCGCTGACTCAGTTGGTGGCCCCCATGGTTGAGATGGGGGGAAGCTCTTCAGTAATTGTTGTAATCCGGTGGATCGAGCACCCCGTTAGCTATTGCGACGGGAGGAGGAGGAGGAGGAGAGGCCGCAGGAGAAGGGTCTGGGTCTGAATTGGATTTGGACCCTGAGGACGTCCACATGTTCCGAGACGACTTTACAAATTCGGTCATTCACACGGACGGGAGGTCCTCATTGAGGTTCCCACAGATTCATATTTGCTGCACTAAGGCACGAGTTTAGTGTCGCAATTCGGGGTGCTTTGCTTGAAAATAGAGAATGAGTTACTAAAGGATGTCGCGGACATCGGGTTAATGAATGAGGTGGCCGTGATGGGCTTGAGGGTACGTGATCGTACATTGGTTTGTCTATTCTTCTTTGCCTTGTTTTATTTTCTATTTTAACTGTTGCCTTTGTTTTGCAGTCCTACTTGCTGGATGTGGAGAGCGCCCGCCGAGCTAACATTCATTCGGTGGTGTTTTTGCGGGTGTTAGAGAAGCAACGCTGCTACCGGGATAGATGCATAGAGATGCATGTGCATTTGAGAAACGATCCCCGTAGCCGGTCCCTTGTTGAGGAATTGGCAAGGCGGGAGCTCCAGACACAACAAACACTTGGCCAGATGAGCACCTTTGAGGAGCAGCTCCATTAGAAGGACGAGGAGCTCGAGGACGGGAGGAGGGCCACAGTCGAGTGCAAGCGTCGGTGCCTGGCTAATATTGTGGAGGCTGCATCAGTGTGGAGCGAGAAGGTGACCGCACTAGAGGGAGATATTGTGGCCTTGAATCGCCAGCTGGATGATGCCTCGACAAGGGCTGAGGCGTTACAAGGGAATGTCCGCGCCAGCGAGTCCCAGTTGTCGTTGGTAAGTGCTGCTCCTACCTTTCAGGGAGGCGAGCCTCGAAGAGCGGATATTTACCTTTGAGTGGGATGCTCAGACTGTGGCGGAGCGGGTTGCGACCCTAGAGGAGGAGAACCAATGTCTTCGGGAACAGGCCGCTTCCTCTGGCCATGCTCGTGAGCTTTGGGTGTATGTTGAGGCCCAATAGGATACATATAAGAATCTGTGGGAGGTCGGTATCGTGACCGAAGCTAATTTCAATGGGGTGCTTTAGAAGGCTCGGGAGGCCAGTATCGATTGTGATTTTGACGCGGCGACACCAGAGGCTGATGAAGGCACATGTGGGGATGCAGATGGCGTCGAGTGAAGAAGAAGTATTTTTTATGTTTCTTTCTCTCTCTCATTTTTTTATTTACCGGCTTTGGCCGGGTGTATACGGGGATGTTCTGCGATCATTTTTATGAATAAATAATCCTTTCTGCTGTTATTTGCTTTATGTCTGTTTTGTACCTCCCCCGTGTTTCCTTATAGGTTTTTCTTTGCATGTGTTTGAAACGGTGACCTACCTTTGAGTTTGACCTCGGTAGGCAGGTTTATTTATATGTGTGTATTTTTTTTTTTAGTATTGGCGACTTCTTTTCTTCTTTGACTTGAGATGATCGAGTTAGAACCGTTGCTTGGTCGTAGTGACGATTAGCCATAGTCCCAATTTGGGTGTGGTTGGACTACTAGCCGTAATATCACAGAGTGAGGCCTGCTAGTCGATTCAGAACCTAAATTTGTGTCCCCTTAGCCTTAGTTCGAGTTAGGTGTACTTACTTGAACGACATGGGTGCCGACCCCGCACTTCAATTTGTTGCAGGTTGAGTTTTGCGGAGTTCTAGTTCAGCCATGGTTGGACTTGTTAAATTTGAGGGTGATAGAACCTGGCTTTATGGTTTGAGCGAGGCCAAGCTCACTGGATTTGATGACGAAGGTGCATAACCTGGGCCTTGGTTAAACCATGGTTGAATTTACCGGCGAAGGAGAATAGCCTGAGTCCCAATTCAACTATTGTTGAACTCTGTCAATTTTCGGAGATGAAGGCGCATATCGTGAGTCTTCATTCAATCCGTAGTTAAACTTACTGGCGAAGGCGCATAGCCTGAGTGCCAGTTCAATCGTAGTTGAGCTTTGTTAATTTTTGGAGGCAAAGGCACATACCTTGAGTGATGGTTCAACCGTAGTTGATCATATTGGCGAAGGCGCATCCTGAGTCCCATTTCAACTGTTGTTGAACTGCATCAATTTTTTGGAGGCGAAGGCGCATAGCCTGAGTCTTGGTTTAACTGTTGTTGAACTTATTGGCGAAGGCGTGTAGCCTGAGTCTTGGTTCAACCATATTTTAACTTATTGGCGAAGGCGCATAGCCTGAGTCTTGGTTCAACCATAGTTGAACTTATTGGCGAAGGTGCATAGCCTGAGTCCCAGTTCAACTATTGATGAACGTTGTCAATTTTTGGAGGCAAAGGCGCATAGCCCGAGTCTTGGTTCAATCATAGTTGAACTTATTGTCGAAGGCGTGTAGCTTGAGTCTTGGTTCAACCATAGTTGAACTTATTGGCGAAGGCGCATAGCCTGAATCTTGGTTCAATCGTAGTTGAACTTATTGGCGAAGACGCGTAGCCTAAGTCTTGGTTCAATCGTAGTTGAACTTATTGGCGAAGGCGCATAGCCTGAGTCCCAGTTCAACTATTGTTGAACTTTGTAAGTTTTCGGAGGGGGAGGTGCATGGCCTGAGTCTTGGTTCAACTGTGGATGAACTTATTGGCGAAAACGCATAGCCTTGGTCTTTGTTAAATCGTAGTTGAACTAACTAATGAAGGCATGTAGCCTGAGTCTTGGTTCAACCGTAGTTGCACTTTGTTAATTTTCAGAGCCGAAGGCGCATAACCTAAGTCTTAGTTCAATCGTAGTTGAACTTATTGGCGAAAGTGCATAGCCTGAGTCCCAATTCAACTATTGTTGAACTTTGTTAATTTTTAGAGGCGAAGGCGCATAGCCTGAGTCTTGGTTTAACCGTAGTTGAACTTATTGGCGACGGCGCGTAGCCTTAGTCTTGGTTCAACCCTAGTTGAACTTATTGGCGAAGGCGCATTGCCTGAGTCTTGATTCAACCGTAGTTGAACTTATTGGCGAATGCGCATAGCCTGAGTCCCACTTCAACTATTGTTGAACTTTGTCAATTTTTGGAGCCAAAGGCTCAAAGCCTGAGTCTTGGTTCAACCGTAGTTGAACTTATTGGCGAAGGCGCGTAGCCTGAGTCTTGGTTCAACTGTAGTTGAACTTGTTGGCGAAGGCGCATAGCCTGAGTCTTGGTTCAACCGTTGTTGAACTTATTGGTGAAGCCGCATAGCATGAGTCCCAGTTCAATTGTTGTTGAACTTTGTTAATTTTCGGAGACGAAGACACAAAGTCTGAGTCTTGGTTCATCTGTAGTTGAACTTATTGGCGAAGGCGCGTAGCCTGGGTCTTGGTTCAACCGTAGTTGAACTTATTAGCGAAGGCGCGTAGCCTAAGTCTTGGTTCAACCGTAGTTGAACTTATTGGCTAATGCGCATAACCTGAGTCCCAGTTCAAATATTGATGAACTTTGTCAATTTTTGGAGGTGAAGGCGCATAGCATGAGTCTTGGTTCAATCGTAGTTGAACTTATTAGAGAAGGCGCATAGCCTGAGTCCTTGTTCCACCGTAGTTGATCTTATTAGCGAAGGCATGTAGCCTTAGTCTTGGTTTAACAATAGTTGAACTTATCGGCAAAGGCGCATAGCCTGAGTCTTGGTTCAACCGTAGTTGAACTTATTGGGAAGGTGCATAGCCTAAGTCCTAGTTCAACTATTGTTGAACTTTGTCAATTTTCAGAGGCGAAGACACATAGCCTGAGTCTTGGTACAACTGTGGTTGAATTCGTTGGCGAAGGCGCGTGGCTTGAGTCCCAGTTCGCCTGTTGAACTTTCTCGATTGTTGGAGGCAAGGGCGCATGGCTCGAGTCTTGGTTCAACCGTAGTTGAATTTGTAGGCGAAGACGCATGGCCTGAGTCACTTTATAAATTATTTGAAGGCGCATAGCCTGAGTCTTGGTTCAACCGTAGCTGAACTTATTGGCGAAGGCGCATAACCTGAATCTTGGTTCAACCGTAGTTGAACTTTATCAATTTTCGGCGGTGAATGCACATTGCCTGAGTCTTGGTTCAACTGTAGTTAAACTTATTGGGGATGGCACATAGCCTGAGTCCCAGTTCAACTATTGTTGAACTTTGTCAATTTTCGGAGGCGAAGGCACATAACTTGAGTCTTGGTTCAATTGTAGTTGAACTTATAAGCGAAGGCGCGTAGCCTGAGTCTTGGTTCAACCGTAGTTGAACTTATTGGCAAGGGCACATAGCCTGAGTCTTGATTTAACCGTAGTTGAACTTTTTGGCGAAGGCGCATAGCCTGAGTCCCAGTTCAACTATTGAACTTTGAAAATTTTTGGAGGCGAAGACGCATAGCGTGTGTCTTCACGTTGTGGGAATTGAGTGGTGAAGCTCGATTTTTGATTGATACCTTGAGCAGTTTATGCGTTGTCTTTCTAGTTGAGGCATATGGGTTGTTTTGAGGTCGCTCTCGATGCGATATATCTCTATGCCGGTTTCCGGCCGGGGCCCGCATCGGGGATGCGGGAGATGCCTCATAGGGGCCCTCCCTTAGGGGGGTTTCTTCTTCTTGTTTGCGCTATCAGAGATCGGAGGGAGAGAGGACCCGGATCTTGAATTGAGATGTTTGAGCTCTCCTTGTTCGATATGCCGCTTTGGTTTGCTCGAGATGGGTTGCTTTTTCTTTTCTTTTGGTTCTGGGAAAAACTACGCGATTTCTCTAGGAAATTCCCATAGACGGTGCCAAATTATTCGACTCAAAAGTTATCATATTCTTTATGAATACAAAATAATGTATATGAGTTATGGGTCAATCATAGCAAGTCATAATAATTCATGAACCATACAAAAAAAAAATGAACGCCCGAGATTAAGGTGAGAAGTATTGACAACTTTTATTGGTGATATTGATGTGGTCTGCCTCTCCATGAAGAGGTTCAGAGTCTTACAATGATGTTGTATCTCTTCATCAGACGGATATTTCTTGTTCCTTTTCTCTCTCTCTCTCTCTCTCTCTCTCTCTCTCTCTCTCTATCTAGAGGATAGCCATGAAGAAGAAGCCCCCCTTTTATGGGGTTCATCCCCTAGCTAGTATTTATAGTTGTGAGTCCCATGAGTAGGAAGTGAGTGGTCGTGACCACGTTGGGATTTTGTCCCCATGGGGAGGCGGGTAGACCGTACATTTGTCCACCTTGCTTGAGTAGATAAATTCGTATTATTGGCTAGTGGTCATGTTTCTTATCAATGATGAATTAGTTCAAGATATGATAATCTTTATTACTGTGGGTCAGATTCTGACCCATATATATATATATATATATATATATATATATATATATATATATATATATATCTTATCGGTTTATCGATAAACCAATAATCGAAATCGAAATCGATAGCTCGATAAGGAAAATTTTGAAATCGATAAACCGATAACAAATAATTGATTCGATTTATCGATACACTGATTCGAATATACACCCCTAATTAATTAGTTTAATGACGCCAACTAAATGTTGCATTAGTTATGTAGGGTTAATTTTTTCTTGTTGGACCAATCAAAGGCTGTATTTATTCACCAAAATTATGCGCCCAAGCAAAAAACATTTAGTACTATTACTTTTGCTAAATTATATGATGAGATTATCTTTAATTTGGTAATGTGGCCAACCAACGGTTAATTATAATGCATTTGCACAAAAATGGAGTTAAAATTTGAACTTTATGTTCGAGTTCGAGATTCTAGGTTAACTATAAGTGCTAATAAATGGATTCGAAATAAATTTTTATTTGTACATATTAGTAGAATTCCAAACACATATACATTGTTTGAGTATAAGTTCTGCCCTCCATCCACCCCTGCATATATATATGTATTTATATTATTATATACACACGCACTTTTAGCACATCCATTTCTATTCGAACCCTTCGTCCACCCCACCCTCTCATATTGGCTATGAATGTCAATGTATATATGTCAAAGTACCCCATGTGTCATAATTGCCTGATTCTGAGCCATTTTTGACTTTACAAGCAATAACATACCATTCCAGCACAAGTACTTAATGCATGATGAAATAAGGGAAAAGAAGTGTACATTCAATCCATAAGAATGCAATTGTATCTCTTCTTTCTTTTTCTTCCCTTTTCTCTTTTGTACGTATATTCTTATGTATTATAATCTCTGATAGTCTCTTTCAGTGATAATGTGACAGCTAACAGCTAACTGCCATTCTTAAGTAAGATAAAGTATAGAACCTACCCCCCCCCCCCCAAAACCCAAACCAAAAATATAAGAAAGAATAAGACCCTTAAACCTTGAATTAAATTAGGCTTCAAGGTCTCGTAAAAATTTCATAGCTAGATATATCAAATGAGCTACCGTAGTTATCACTGGCTAAATTTGCTGTCGAAATCTTCAGCTGATCATCATCTTCTAAAATTGATCCGAATTCTTGAAACTGCATCATGGGTTGCCACGCTAAAGTTGTGTTATAATCAAATTCTTCCCCGTGCCCCATTATTTCATCCCCTAGCATGGATTGCATTTCAACAAAGCTTGGGTTAAAATCAAGAAAATCTTGTCCACTTACTTCATGAATTGAACCACCTTCTTGTATCTGCTCTTCTTGAAGGTAACCATAAGGATAATCTTGATAATTACCCATAATTATGGCCTCATCCAATTGACTCTCATTCTCAAAAGAACTTGGCTTAACCAAGCTATCTAATGAAGGAGAATTAGATAAGCTTGCTCCAATAGAACAATATTCTTGATCAGCCAAGGGAGATTCTTGAAGAATATTATCTTGATCATGATCATTTGTTGTACCTTGGTTCAAGTACTTGGCGAAAACATCGGCCAGATCAATATCAGCTCCGGCAGCTTCATTGCCGGAGAGGGCGGGATTCGGAGTTAAAAGGGTATTATCGTCTTTTCTAGTGGATCTTGAACGTCGACTTTTCCGACAACCGCCGCCGACGGGGACGTTTCGGAGAGAACCACCCTTGGTCCAGTATCTCCGGCAGGCTTTGCAAAAATACCTAGGTTGTGACAAACTATAGTTGTTGTAGTAACAAAACTTTGTGTTGGTAGAGGCACACCTTGGACAATTTGGTGCATGTTCAACGTTGGACTTTCGGTTTCTCTCCATCATGATCATTGGCCTTGAAGGGAACGCTAGCATGTTAATTTGTGAAAAATACCAATCGTCAAAGATTAAAAAAATTCAGATACAGAGAGATAGAAAGAGTGAGAGAGAGTATGTAGGATTGACTAGGGGTAGTGGGGTTATATATAGATTTAGCTCGAGAGTAAATTGCACGACTTAGTCCTTGAAGTTTGGCTTATGATATATTTGGTCCATCATGTTTAGGTTGTGTCCAACTTGCACGCTTCTCATTCCATGATATTACTGCAATTTATTGGTAGTCCATCATGTTTGAAATAACATACTTATCCAGTCTTAAGTTGGAAGGGAAAGTTCATTATTAACACAAAGTTGAAGAAAGAAAATTCTTTTTACTCTCATAACTACTCTTCTCGTTCTATTTCATGTGGCGGTTTTCTAACCACGGATGTCAAACTACTTAATATTTTTATGAATTCGAATATGGATTCTTCAACTTTTTGTAATAAAAATTATATATTTAAAACAACATAATAAATGTTATAAGTCACAACATTTATATAATTTAAAAATATTTAAACTTTAACGATAAATTAAAAAAGAAATCTTTTATTCCCCAAAGTTGACGGTGCTACATAAAATAAAACAACGAGAGTAACTTTAACTGATCATTTTAAGAGGTTGATACAACGTGAATTTAAGGACCAAATTGGATGTGAAATAAAACTTCAGGGGGGAAAAGGAATCACTAGTAGTATAGGTTATGCCCCCACTGGGTGGAGGTTAGAATAGGGGCCCTAGAATTGTGAAGGGGACCCCTACATCTGCATGAGAATGTTTTAGGGGAAGGAGGAAGTGACAGAGTGGGAATTCTGTATACGAACACGGATTGTGATGGAACGGTAAGTATTCATTCATGATCAACTAAAAATTTTGAGTTCGAATTCTGAATATTACATTATCTTTGTTAGGAAGCTTTTTATCCATTGTATAGGGTCAAATTCTGCCCACTACGGTAGCAACGACGCACGACTAAGCAATAGTCGAATCGAGGGTACGACCTAAAAATATTGGGGTGAAAACATTCCCTTAGATTTCATCGTCTCCTTGAAAGAACTTGACCTATCTCTGTATTATTTTATTATTCAAGTATGTTCTTCTGTTATATAAAGGAGGATCACAATGTTGTAAATGGAATCTGATCTTTTCTAATACAAGTTTTCTCCCTCTCTCTCTCTATTGTTGCGGAAGCCAAATGTATATAGTGTGAATGAGTCACAACTACTATACCAAAAATTATGGCAGCCACCAAATAATAAATAAGACAATAAAGCAACAATATAAAGAACACCAGAATTTACGAGGTTCGGCTAATTTTGCCTACTCCTCGGACACAACCAATATTTTATTCCACTCCAAATACAAGTGAAAATAATACTAAAGAGAGAAGATACAAATGCCTTAAATAGATAAGAAGGCAAATGAGAGGTGTGTTTAAATCCTAAACATTAGGCCTTCTTTTATAGGGGGAATCCTCCCCAATTCTAGTTACCCACCGATGTGGGATGTGGAAGTTTGACAATTTCAACAAATCTCCACCTTTGCAAAAATTCCACATTTTCAATTTTCTCTCTATAACAAATTTTGGTTGTGTCTTCATCTTCAATCGTCAGTGTTCAACAATGTTGATCAAATCCAAACAATGTTGAAACTTGATCGCAGTCACCACTTTTGTCAGCATATCAGCATGATTTTCCGTAGTATGAATTTTCTTCACCGTGACTCCACCTTCTTCTATGATTTCTCGTACGAAGTGATACCGAACATCAATGTGCTTCGTCCTTGCATGATAAACTTGGTTCTTCGCTAATTGAATAGCACTTTGACTATCACAAAAATTGTGATACCTTTTTGTTCAACGCCAAGCTCCTTTAGCAATCCTTGAAGCCAAATTGCCTCCTTCACAGCCTCTGTAATAGCCATGTACTCTGCCTCTGTTGTAGACAAAGCAACTGTTGACTGCAAAGTAGACTTCCAACTAACCGGTGCCTTTGCAAAAGTAAACACATAACCAGTAGTTGATCTTCGTTTGTCCAGATCACCCGCAAAATCCGAGTCACAATATCCAACTACAGACTGATTGTCTTCCTGCTAAAAAACTAACCCGACATCTACAGTATTATAAATATACCGCAGAATCCACTTCACAGATTGCCAATGCTCCTTTCCCGGATTGTGCATATATCTGCTAATAACTCCAACAACTTGTGAAATGTCAGGTCTCGTGCAAACCATTGCATACATCAAGCTACCAACAAGCATTTGCGTATGGTACCTTTGACATATACTCTTGTTCAGCTTCATCCAATGGCGACATAGTAGTACTTAGCTTAAAATGGGGAGCAAGTGGAGTACTAACCGGCTTAGTCTTGTCATCTATGCCAAAACGTTGTAGTACTCTCTTCAAATATTCTTTCTGAGATAAACAGAGTTTCTTTGAACGTCTATCTCTTATTATCTCCATGCCAAGAATTTTCTTCGCCTCACCTGCATCCTTCATCTCGAACTCCTTCTTCGGTTGAATATTCAACTTATCAATTTCTTCCGAATTCTTGGAAGTTATCAACATATCATCAACATATAGGAGAAGATATATAAAGGAACCATTTTTAAGCTTGCGCAAATACACACAATGATCGTATTTGCTTCTCTTGTACCCTTGCTGCAACATAAACTTGTCAAATCGTTTGTACCATTGTCTAGAAGATTGTTTCAACCCGTATAACGATTTTTCAAGTTTGCAAACCATATTTTCCTTTCCAGCAACTTTGAATCCTTCTGGCTCGAGTCATGTAGATTTCCTCCTCCAAGTTTCCATGTAAAAACGCAGTTTTACATCCATCTGAACTAGTTCCAAATCCAATTGTGCTACCAAAGCCAACATAATTCGAATGGAGGAATGTTTTACAACTGGAGAAAATACTTCATTGTAATCAATTCCCTCCTTTTGAGCATATCCTTTGGCCACCAATCTTGCTTTGTAGCGAACATCTACTTGGTTAGGAAATCCTTCCTTCTTTGCAAATACCCATTTGCACCCAATTGCTTTCTTTCCTTCGGGAGATTGGCCAATCTCCATGTATGATTCTGATGAAGGGACTGTAATTCATCATTCATGGCAATCCTCCACTTATCTTCTTTTGAACTTTGGACTGCGTCTTTATAAGTGGTGGGAACATCATCAGCTGCAATTGCGGTTGCACAAGCAACTGTCTCTATGAGACGAACATGTTTCGTTATTTTTCTTTTTGGCAGTTGGTTGCTATTGATTCAAGTTGTTGTTGAGGTTCTTGAGTTGGAATCTCCTCTACTGGCTCTCCTTCTAGAGGATAATCTTTATTTGTTTCCTCCTCCTGCTTCTTGTGTAGGAAAAATAAATTTTCCCTCAAACTCCACCTGCTTAGAAGCACCATCATCTTGTTTGGTATCTTCATTTGTTACCTTGTTTACCATAGATGATTCATCGAAGGTAACATCCTTGCTGAATATTACTTTCTTTGTCATAGGACACCATAAGCGATGTCCTTTGACTCCAGAAGTAATCCCCATAAAAATAGCCTTCTTTGCCCTTGGATCCAATTTTGACTCGGTCACATGATAATATGCAGTTGAGCCAAACACGTGCAAAGAGTCATAATCTACAACAAGCTTTCCATACCATTTTTCAAATGGTGTCTTGCCATCAATAGCATCAGATGGTAGACGATTAATGAGGTGGCATGCGTATGTAATTGCCTCAGCCCAAAATTCTTTGCCCAAGCAAGCATTGGACAACATACACTGTACCTTCTCCAGCAAGGTCCAGTTCATGCGTTCTGCCACTCCATTCTATTGTGGTGTATGTCCGACAGTGAAGTGTCGGACGATGCCATCATTTTCACGGACCTTATTGAAATGATCATTTTTGTATTCACCTCCATTATCTGTGCGAATATACTTGATCCTCCTGCCTGTTTGATTCTCCACCATCGTCTTCCATTTGAGAAAAATTCCCAGGACTTCATCTTTGCTCTTCATTGCATACACCCATACTCTTCGGGAAAAATCATCAACAAAGGTCACAAAATAGTGCTTCCCACCAATGAAGGTGTTTTGGAAAGGACCCCAAACGCGAGAGTGTACATAATCCAAAATGCCTTTAGTATTATGGATCGCTGTACCAAATTTAACCCTTGTTTGTTTCCTTTGACACAATGCTCGCAAAACTCCAAATTGCAAGTCTTTACCCCTTTCAACAATCCTTGATCTGATAGAGTTTTCAAGGATTTTTCTCCAACATGTCCCAAACGCATGTGTCATAGCCTGGTTGCTTCTGCCTCTTTGTTGTCACTGGACGTCACTGTCGCTGTCCCAATAACTGTACTACCGAGATAACGGTACATGTTATTGTTCTTCCGATTGGCCTTCATTACCACTAGTGCACCGGAGCATACTCTCATCACTCCATTTTCTGCAATAATTTTGAATCCTTTTGATTCCAGGGCTCCCACAGAGATGAGATTTTTCTTCAAACCCGATACATATCGAACATCTGTTAATGTTCTGATCATTCCATCATGGTTCCTCAATCGTATTAAACCAATTCCATATGAGGTAAGAGGGCTGTTATCCGCTGTTTGGACGACTCCATATTCTCCTTCTTGAAAGTCCACAAACCAATCCCTGTTGGGACACATATGATAGCTACAAGCCGAGTCCATCAACCATATGTCTGATGACGTTGACGGCTCCATTGTAACTAATGAGAAATCCGAATCATCACAATCAACTACATTTGAATCCATAATGGCCTTTCCATTGTTATGTTTGGCCTTATTATTCAACTCCGGACAGTCTTTCTTTCAGTGCCCTTTTTCTCGACAAAAGCCACATTCATCTTTGCTGGTTTAGATCTTGACTTAGATCTTCCTTTCCCTGTCCTCGTTTGATTTTGAGGACGCCCCCTCACGAACAGTGCTTCTCCTTCTCCGCCCTTCTGTTTTTCTCGCTTTCTTTGTTCATAGCTGTACAAAGCCGAACAAACTTCTCTGAGAGAAACTTTGTCATTTCCATGGAGTATAGTAGTTTCAAGGTGCTCGTACTCATCAGGAAGTGACGCCAACAACATCAAGGCCAAGTCACCATCATCATAAGTTGTATCCATATTTTGCAAATCTGTGACCAACTTATTGAAATTGGTGATATGTTCATTCATCGTGGTACCAGGAACATATGTGAAGTGAAACAGTCTCTTCTTCATGTACAATTTATTTTGACTGTTTTTCTTCAAAAACTTATCCTCCAATGCTTTCCATAATTTACTTGCAGAAGTTTCCTTTGTGTATGGATATTTCTGCTCTCTAGCAAGGTAGGATCGAATGGTACCGCAAGCAACACGGTTGATAATTCTCCAATCTTCTTCTCCAATACCATCCGGTCTCTTTTCTTCAATAGCAAGATCTAGCCCTTGTTGAAAAAGGACATCTAGAACCTCGCCTTGCCACATCCCAAAATGTCCGGACCCGTCAAAAATTTCTACCGCAAATTTCGCATTTGACACAATTCTTGTCATAAGCGAAGATGCCAATGATGACGTATTGCTGACACTTGATGTAGATTCTTCTTGTTTATTGTCTCCCATCTTTGACATAAATATTATTTAATAGTTGACGACACAAATCAAGATTATTTCCTTTCTGATGTGGAAGATCAGACTAAGCTGCAACCACAGAGCATACCGAGAAAGAACCTTGACTCAGTTACCAAGATAAATCTTTTCTGATGTGGAAGATCAGACTACGCTGCAACCACAGAGCATACGAGATAATACCTTGGCTCTGATACCAATTGTTGCGGAAGCCAAATGTATATAGTGTGAATGAGTCACAACTACTATACCAAAAATTATAGCAGCCACCAAATAATAAATAAGACAATAAAGCAACAATATAAAGAACACCAGAATTTACGAGGTTCGGCTAATTTTGCCTACTCCTCGGACACAACCAATATTTTATTCCACTCCAAATACAAGAGAAAATAATACTAAAGAGAGAAGATACAAATGCCTTAAATAGATAAGAAGGCAAATGAGAGGTGTGTTTAAATCCTAAACATTAGGCCTTCTTTTATAGGGGGAAATCCTCCCAAATTCTAGTTACCCACCGATGTGGGATGTGGAAGTTTGACAATTTCAACATCTATCTCTTCCTGTCTTGAATATTCAATCTATCAAAAGCTTTAAGATATATAATTCACATTTCTAGGTCTCATTATCTTTGATTACGATTTACCTTTGATTTATTTTAATCGTATTCACTTGCAAAATTTATTATCTTTCGAGTTAAACATCCATCAGTATGAATCTTTTCGAATTAACTTCACTAAAACCTAATAAAAGTACCAAACACCCAAAAGAAAATACAAAAGAAAAAAAAAAGGACATGCATGTGTAGAGTAGAAAGGCTGTAAACAGATCGTGGGCGGTTTGAGTTTGCGAGCCGTTAGGTTCAAGAAAGAGTGTATTAACCCCCCATGTGAATATGTGGATTATTCACAAGGGCCCCACTCAATACTCTACATAGTTTTTTGACAAAGGAAGGAAGATATTACACTGTTTCATAGGCGGATTATTAGTAGATTTCTATACGTTTTTCCCTTTAAAATTGGTGATACTTGTGTGTCATTCCCTTATTGGGTGATTATGAGTGTGATTGATGTTTATAGTCAAAACTTCTCCTAGTTGTCACTACCCTTTCTCACTATTCAACCATATCAATTGACTAATTTGCCCCTATCCCGTTTCTTTTCAACTTTCAAAATTAGGTAAAGACAGCCTTTTATTATTAGACGCTTTACTTTAGGTTTTGTGTATGCTATATATTAACAAAAGTACTAATTGTCTTCATAATTACTTCCTCCGGTTCTCAAATCTAATTTGCTTTTAGCACGCTCGTTAAGAAAATATTAAATTCTATATAAAAATATCTACTATGACTAAATTACCCCTAATCAAACATTTAATATGAGGAGTATGAACTTTATAGGAATTATTTTGTAAAAATAAATTAAATTCTTTTTTAATTACATAGCTGAAAACTTAATTTGAACCAAAATGAAAAAATAAATAAGATAACCATGAGGAAATACCAACTAACGAGGTGGAAGCAATCGTCTATACAAATATTGATTGCAACCATCAATGCATGAGTTTAAGGATATAGTTATCAAACACAACTATAGTAATTAAGATATCTTTCACAATATGGTTAAGTAGGTGGATAATTAAATACATACATGATGACTGATCACCTTTTTTTATCTTGTCTAGCTACCCTAGAACTATCAACCCTTAACTTTAACTTGATTTGTTGTAATATTCCTTTCTTTCGATCTTGCATAAATATTTTGCATAAAAATATTCTTTTTTCTTTTGTAATAGTTCAATATATATTACTCCCTCTGTTCTAGTTTATATAAACATATTTTCTTTTTTGTCTGTTTTCAAAAGAACGATCCTTTATTAAATTCAATAATTTTAACTTAAACTTACAATTTTCCCCTTAATGAGAAGCTTTCAAAATCACACAAATATTCTGGATCCCTTTTTGACTTGTTGAGGACCGCAAATTTTAAAAAATTTCATTTTTTCTTAAACTTCATGTCCAGTCAAACAAGTTCATATAAATTGGCATGAAAGAGTAGTTAACATCGTTGTCTCCTTGGATAGTAAGTGAAATTACTACTGCCTTAAGAACTTTTTGCATAACTGATGTCATGATTGAAAATTTCACCTTGGCCTGAAAATTATTAATTAAGTTATGGGGTTAGTGAAGAAACTTAATGGCATTTTTACCAAAATAGTCGTCCCAAGCTCCCCTACTCTCATTGTCATATGATAACCTTACAACATCGATACAATCGTTTATCATTTAATCAAGGATTTTATTTTTTTAAGAAGATGAATAAATGTATTGTTTCTTAAACCTAAACTCTTTCCTGAACTTTCACTTGTCCATAATGGACTTTATATATCCTTTAAAAATAATAAATAAAACATATATTTTATCATAATACCCGTAATAATAATAGCATTTCAAAAAATTTGGGACAATAATTTAGAAAATAAGTAATTAATGATAAAGATAAAATAAGAAAAGAAAAAATTTATCTTTCTCTTAATTTGCTAAAATAGATAAGTAAAAGTTAAGAAAATAATAGTGTAGTGAACATAAAGAGTAAATGGGTTATTTTTAGCATGCTGCCGTTGGCAGAAATATTCTCTCTGTCTCATATTATCAGTCGTGATTATCAAAAATAATTATCTCAAATTATTTATCACTTTAGAAGTTAAAGACAATATTACCTTTTTCCTTTTTTACCCTTCAGTATAATTATTTTTGAAAACTACAAATACCTAACTTTTGTCAAATACCAATGAAGCAAGATTAAATATTAATAGGATAAAGTATTCAAAATCTTATCCTAATTAATTTTTCTTAAGGAGCGTGCAGAAAAGAGTCATGGCAGATAATATGAGATAGGGGGTACTCATTACTATTCCCTTTGTCCCAATTTATGTGAACATATTTTCTTTTTGGCTCATTCAAAAAAGAATGACCCCTTTCTAAATTCAAAAATAATTTAGTTTAAACTTTCAATTTTACCCTTAATGAGAAGTTTTTATAACCACACAAATACATTGTACTTTTCTTAAAAATTTATTTAGGACAACAAATTCAAAAAATATTTATTTTTTTTATATATTTCATGCTGAGTCAAACGGGTTAATATAAATTAGAACGATGGGAGAAGTAATATGTGATGATTCACGTAGGGGCAAATATGGAAAAGCACGCCGGCACGTAGGAAGGGCTAAATGCAGCGCACTTTTCAGCATGCATGGGAATCATCAACGAAGAATTAATGCAGAGGAAAGCATGTTGCATTGCACGTGCAGGATTTGCTAAGTAACGTCTTCCTTTTCTTTAATTATGTATTATTTTTAATTCCTAATCGAATAGGAGTATTTATTTAATAGTGCACCAAATTAAAAATTAAGGGATTCATTAGAAGTCATTCTCAAAAGTTGGTAACTCAGATCCGCGTTTTGATTAAGTCAAACTATTCATTCAACGTTAATTAGATATGGAAGTCAACCTTTGTGTATATCTTTTCTCCTTTTTTTTTTCATTTTTTTTTTTTTTGTGTGTGTGTTAAAGTTCTCAGGATCATTAGTAGCGGATCTAAAGTGGAATATTAGTTTTGGGTTTATGTAATTTTTTCTCTTAACTTATATATATATTAATAAATTTATTAATTATTTATAAAAAAATTATTATGGATCCAATTATATATATAACTTGTTGTATAAAATAAACTATAAGTTTCAAATTCGGATTGGCATTTGAGAATCATGAACATTTATTTTTCATTATCTTTACAGTTTGTGCCAGTTACCAAAGAGTTAAGAGTCAATAAAGAAACATAAAGTTTCTTGAGTTACGTTGTCTAAACTGTTTGTTTTTTTTTTTTTTTTTTTTTTTGCGCAATCTTTCTTTAGGGTTCACAGTTTTAGAATGCCATAATAATTGGATATTGTATACGGTCAAATCAGGCTTACCATTTTTATGACTGATCGAGATTGGAACGTGATAAGCCAAGATTCAGCCTTGTATTATATCGAACTATAATGCAAAGTGAGGTTACCTAGCTCGTAGCCCTGAGAACGATTAAGATTGAGACTGACTAAGATCGAGATCGACCAAGTTCCAGATCAACCAACATCCAGATCAACCAAGACCAAGAACGAATAAGATAGTGATCGAGGGAAGCCTACCGAGTCGAATAACCAAAAGATAAAATATTCGCAATCAGGCGAGAATCACAACATGAATCCTGACACGTATCAAGAAGAGGCTCATTAATTCGCCAATCATGGGATTTCTTACTATATTTAGAATTGTATCAAGAGTAGAACTCCCCAATTATATAAAGGGGGTCTGATCATTTGTAAAACATCATCATATTCACGTTACACAAAGCAATATACTGTTATTCTCTATTTACCGTTGTCTCGTTATTCTATACTTAAGCCAATTGAGTTCAAGGGTAACCGATCTTGAGGGCTAAGGCTGTATAATTTGTGTGTTTTGCATTTATTATTTAATTGTCTATTCCAATACTAATTTATTCTTCTCAATTTGTACCAAGCTATGTCACATGTCCTTAAAATCGCGCATAAATTCAATTGTTATACAATTTTAGGGTAAATAGTTTGGCACCCACCGCGGGGCTTGGACTAATAGTGGTTACCTGGTACAAATTTTTGTAACACACATTATTTTACACTTGCTCTTTGAAGTATCTTTGGTTGTAGTATTAAAAAATTTCAAACTATCAGTTAGTACCTCAACCCATTGACCATGATCTCAGACACAACGACGAAAACAAGAACATTGCACTCGAAAACGTTGTACCCTATGCCGGTCTTAATGGAATTCCGACTGTAAATTGAATCGATGCCAGTTCATATGTAGCCATTAATGTGCCATTCTCGAAAGCAGCATCCGTAGAGATGCCCGATTAGCTACTCAGAACGCACGTGGTAGTGAAGATGGCGAGATCAGCCTGCGGGTGATCTTCAAAATATTGCAGGCTCAATAGGCAGCAATAGCCCAGCTCTAAAATCAGAACCGCACACCGAGCAGGGTCGAACTCTATCCATCCCAGAAAATTATACGTAAGGTCAAATCGGTTTCGAGGAAATCGAACGAGAAGGAGTCGAAGACCAATCCTGCTATTGTAAAGATGCTCGAAAAATAAACAAAGCGAATCGAGATAGGGGAAAAAAGATCGAGAAAAAAAATAAGAAGGTGGAACCCTAGAACTCTAGGGTCGACAAAATCTCGGGGGCACCGCCAATATTGAAAGTAATAGATTCCAAAAGTTTTTACAAAAACCTTTCCCCCCCCCGAGTGCGGCTCCGAAGCCAATCCTTATGATATTTCGTATGCCCGAGATTCCTAAGTATAATGGGATGACTTATCCAAACGAACATGTGTTCTATCAAATGAAATGACTTGGAAGATAACATGATCGAATCAGTCTTGCTGAACAAATTTAGGGAGACTCTATCGAAGGGTGCTATGATATGGTATCATAATTTAGTGTCTAATTCTATTGACTCATTTGCTATGCTTGTAGATTCTTTTGTAATGGCACACGCCTGGGCCATCAAGGTCGAAACCAAGAAGTCACATCTTTTCAAGGTAAGGTAGACGGACAACGAGATGCTCAGAGAATTCGTGTCTCGATTCCAAATGGTAGGGATAGATTTGCCACCAGTCACCAATGATTGTTCAAGCTTTTTTTCAAGGTCTCAATGTGCGAAGTTCAGTAGCTTCACAGCAGTTGAAGAAGAATTTAATCGAACACCCAGCTATCACTTGGGCCGACGTACATAATCGGTATAAATCAAATATCAGGGTCTAGTATGATCAATTGGGAGCTCCTTCTAGGTTTGTTTATCCTATCAGGCTCATATAATCAATAAAGATATCGACTAAGAACCAAGATCAAATAGAGATCGATACTAACCATATAATGGAGACCGTAGAGGCATTGGATTTGGGCACAATTCTACATGGGATGAGATGAGAAATGATCGAGGTCAAAGTTCACGGGACTCATGAGTAAGAGAAGCTTCGATAGATCTATCGGTCCCAAGAAAGCACCATGATTATCCGAATACAACTTTAATGCGGACGCAACAGCCATCGTGTCGGCATTGGACGCATCAAAGATACTAAGTGACCTTGACCTTTGCAAAATAATCTAGAACAAAGGGTTCTCGACCAAATATGCAAATATATATCATGGCACACATGGGAACTAGATGGAGGATTGTTGACAACTTTTGGAGGAAGTAGCCCATTTGTTCAATGGCAACCATATTCAAGAATTTCTGAGTGACCGAGCTAAGAATCAGTTTAGAAATAGGGATTCCAACAAACAAAACGGACAAGATAAACCTTATCACGTCATCCATATGATCATCAGCGGGGTATATATTCTTCAAGGTTCGATGATGAAAAACACAAAAGTGTCAATCACAAGAGAAAAATGAACTCGAGATTACTTAACATAAGGGACTCTATCTTCAGCGACGAGGACACAGACATAATCATGCAAACTTATAATGATGAACTGGTAATCTCTATACTTATGAATAAAACTAGATTTAAGTGTGTGCTAATTGATCCAGGTAGGTCAACCAACATCATTCGATCAAGGGTCGTGGAATAACTCGGCCTGCAAGACCAGATTGTACCTGCGGCTCGACTGCTGAATCGATTCAATATGGCTTGCAAAACTACTAAAGGAGAAATAATTGCTGGTAATGCTGTGGGTACCATCCAGAAAAGCAAGTTCTATGTAATCGAGGGGGACATAAGATACAATGCCTTGTTCAGGAGACCGTGGATCCATAACATGGGGGTCGTACCTTTAACATTTCACCATGTATTAAAATTCCCAAAACCGGAGGGGATAAAAATGGTTTACGATGAACAACCCACCGCGAAGGAGATGTTTGCCGTTGATGAAGTATTTTCGATATCAACACTATCATCACCAAAGGACTCAAGTTCGAAATCTAAATAGCAATCATTGATGCCAGCTTCGACCCAATTAGACAAGCAAGGATTAACGAAGATAATGACTTTGGGGTTCCTCGATATTCTATCGCCCCCGATGATTCTGATGCTACCAATTCAATGGGCAGGTTGTGCTGATCGAACATCTACCTAATCGGAAGTATACCTGGGCACAAGATTAACTCTCGAGCTCAGGAAAATACTTATTCAATTTCTTATAGTTAATATAGATTTTTTTGCTTGGTCCCATATCGATATGACAGGATCCCACTAGAGATACTCAAAAACTAAGCTTGGACCCGAAGTTCCACCCAGTAAAACAAAAAAGGAGACCTCAGTCTGAGATCAAACATGCCTTCATCAATGACGAGGTAACTAAGGTCCTTAAAATAGTATCCATCCAGGAGGTCAAATACCCGGAATAGTTAGTAAATGTAGCTATAGTTCCAAAGAAAGGAAACAAACTTAGAATGTGTGTAGATTACAAAGACCAAAATAAAGCATGCCTCAAAGATTCTTTTCATTTGCCTAGCATCGATCGCACGATTGACGCCACGACCGACCACAAAACTTTACGTTCTTTTTATGCCTATTCCGGGTACAACCAAATATGGATGAACCTAGGCAACCAAGAAAAAACCTCAGTCATCAATAAATATGGCACATACTGCTATAATGTAATGCCATTTGAATTAAAAATGCTGGTGCCACTTACAACCGACTAGTAAACCGAATGTTTGAAGAACGAATAGTAAAAAATATGGAAGTTTATATTGACGATATTCTAGTTAAGTCTTTGAGAGTAGAGGATCATTTAAATCATTTGCACGAAACCTTTAGTATATTGAAGAAGTACAACATGAAGTAGAATCCAGCAACGTGTGAATTCGGAGTCGGGGTCCGGCATGTTTCTCGGATGCATGTTATCCAATGAGGGATTGAGATAAACCCTGATAAGATCATAGCTATCAAGGATATCATGATAGTGGATAATGTGAAGGATGTACAAAGGCTAACCGGGCACATTGCACCTCTGGGCGGTTCTTCTCGAGGTCGTCTAATAAAAGTCATCGATTTTTCTAGTTGCTGAGAAAGAAGAACAACTTCACGTGGACCCTAGAATATCAGCGAGCTTTAGAGGTACTTAAGTGATACTTGTCGAGCCCACCATTTCTTCACACACCGAGGGCGGACGAACGATTATACTTGTGACGACCCGACCCATCGTCTCAGGTATAACCGCCCCGTGTTTCCCACATTGTGTTGTCTTATGTTTCATTTCCGTTTTGGGTGCGTTAGAATTAAATTGGAGTAATTTTGTTAAGAAATGAGAAACTTAGTCTCTTTTAAAAAGACTTAAGTTGGAAAAGTCAACCTTATGTTGACTTATGAGTTAGAGTACTCGGAATCGAATTCTGATGATTTGGTTAGCTCCAGATGATGAAATGTGACTTAGGAGCACAATCAAAAGTAATTTTGGCGGTCCGGTGAAGAAGTTAGCATATTTTGGCGAAGTTAGTATTTTGGCGAATTTCGGTTGATAGGTGATATTTTGATCCGGGAGTCGAAATGGAATTTTGAGAGTTGTAGTAGCTTCGTTAGGTGATTTTGGACTTGTCCGCAAAATTTCAGGTCATTCGGACGTCATTTGGTTGGGTTTCGGATTGAATGTGAATTTTGAAAGTTAAAGTTAAACATAAGCTTGAATTTGTTGAAAACGGACGATTTTGATGTTAACGATAGAGTTTTGATGATTGGAACAAGTTTGAATAAGGTTATAGGACGTGTTGGTACTTTTGATTGAGGTCCCGGGGCCTCGGGTGAGTTTCGGGGTGGTTTCGGACCATTTCTAAGCCATTTTTAACTGCTGGTTTTTGGCTACAGCAGTGCTCTATGCGATCACGGGGAGCTGGTCGCGATCGCGGTGAGTAAAATCTGAGAAAAACCTTAATGAATCGCGATCGCGTAAAGCGCTTTGATCGCGAAGAAGGAATTTCTGTCGCGCAGGTCCTACTTCGGAAGCTCATATCTTTTTATCTACAAGGAATGTTGAGGTAATTCAAAAACAAAAATCGTAGTTTATCTTGTCTAGTTTTCATAAATATAAATAAATAGTGATTTGGATGTCTTTGTAAGACGTTATATATGTTACACTATAGGCTATCCGAGGAGGATCTTTAATACACATGTATACATTGGGAAGCATATATCTCAAACTGTATAAGGAATCAGGAAATGATCAACAAAAAAAAGTCGTAGCCTTATGTGTCTAGTTTCCAGAACATCAAATCATTTGTCATTTGGAGTTGTGTGCAAAATGCTATGACTATTATACTAAAGCCTGTCCGGAAGAACCGGAATTTATGCACCGCGATCACGAAGCCCTTCCCGCGATCGCGAAGGGTAATTTTTGGGCCAGAAATTTGTACTCCGCGATCGCGAAGCATTTATCGCGATCGCGATGAACAAAATGCCTGGGTAGAATGTTTTAAAACATTCCAGTCGCGAAAATAACCCATTTTTCCACCATTTTTGGTCACTCTTGAGAGGTTTTGGACGGGAAATGAAGGGGTTTCGACTGGGAATCGTTGGAGGTAAGTTTTATGAGTTATTTACATGTTTTTATACAAGAATATTCCATTGAATTCATGAATGTATGGCTAAAAATTAAGAAAATAGGGCTTGGAGCAAAAATCTTAAATTTATGATTTGAAGGGCCATTTATGGTTCGAATTGAGAGTTCTTGGTATGTACGGACTCGTGGCGAGATGAGAATTCCAAAAATGTGAATTTCGTAATTTTTCAGAATGTGGGCCTGGGGCTCGGGTTTTGCCAATTTCGTGATTTTGAGTATTTTTCGAGTTCTTTCGATTGGGTTATGTCCCATTAGCATATTATGATGTATTACTTATGATTTTGGATAGATTGGACGTGCGTGGAGACCAGTTTGAGGAGAAAAGGCATCACAGGCATGCGTTTTCGCCGGTTCGAGGTGGGTAATACTTGTAAATGATGTCCTAAGGGTTAGTAAACCCCGGACTTGCACATCTTAGTGTAGTGTTGAGGTGACTTGCATGCCGGATAACGGGCATGGGGTAGAGCACCATTGGGGATTGTGACTTGGTCCGTTCCGCATAATAAATAATAACACCTAATTGTTTGAAATGAAATTGACGCCTCAATAAAGATATTAATTATCATGAATTGGACTAATTATCATGTTTGGGCTTCGTGCCGATTATTTGAATCCTTCAGGGATTGGTATCACTGTCTTGATAACACTGTGCATATTTTTATCTAAATTTAAGGTTTTAAATGGTATTTTGCTATTAAGCATTTTTATAAGGTTATGAAAAACTTGCACAAGGTCTTAATGACATTTTTAGTTGTGAGCTAATATGATACTATTGCCCGAGGGGCTTTCTTGATTATTTGTTAGACTGATTGGGGATGAGGGGCATATGTTAGGGCATGACGATTTATGTGAGCATATGCATACACATGCATGGATCGGACTGCACGCCGCAGTGGTATATGAATCGGGCTGCGCGCCGCACCATGTGTGATATTGATATTGCGCTTGGGCTGTAGGAGCCCCTCCGGAGTGTGAACCCCCACAGTGAGCGCGGGCGCCTTTGCATGGATCGGGCTGTACGCCACAGCATCATATGTATTGCATGGCATACATACATTGGTTTACGTGTACTACGTGGCAAAACAATTAGTACTCATACATTACTGGAATACATGCATTATTTGCCTTATTGACCAGATATCCTGATGGTATTTGTTAAGGAGTGCTGAGCCCGAGTGGCTGATTTGAGTGCAGACCTGCACTGCTTGAGATTGTACCCATGTATTGGTATGTTATCATGAAAGAAAGAAGCTAAAAATGAGATTTTCTAAATAATTTACTCACATATGCTGAAAGGGGATAAAATGATAGTGTGTTGAAGTTTAAAGGTAGTTCTGTATTGTGTAGCATGAGATAGTGCTTTGCGTGGTTTCCTTTCCTTCAGCATTATTTACTTTTGTTACCGCTGAGTTGGAAGTACTCACACCCGACTCCCTACACCTTGTGTGCAGATCCAGGTACATCACAGTAGAGCTGATTCTATGGCTGCTCGGGAGTGCATTTGGACATTCGAGGTAGCTGCCAGCGTCCGCAGGACCTGACTCTCCAGTTTATCCTTATTTTGTTCTGTATATGCCACACTTGTGCACAGTTGTATACACTATCACAATTTATAAATTCTGATAGAGGCTCATGACTTATGACTCCTGATTCGGTGGGAGGTTTATACTGGTTTTGGGATATCTATCCCCGATGTGCTAGATGTCATTTCATTATATTATTATTGTTTATGCCTACAAAGGGTAAAGTGAGAGCTGATAGCTCTGTATTATGAATGGTTGGTCGGGCTAGCCTAGCAATATGTTGGGCGCCATCACGACCAAGTTTAGGGTCGTGAAAAGTTGGTATCAGAGCCAAGGTTACTAGGCCTTATGCGTCTTGAGCCGATTAGTAGAGTCTCGCGGATCGGTACAGAGACGTCCGTATTTATCCTCGAGAGGCTGCAGAACCTTTAGGAAACACTTCATTTTCTTGGAATTCTTATCGTGCGTACTTGATTCAGCTTGAGATGTAATTCTTGAAATTCCTTCCACACGTTTGTATGCGCACTCGAGCGCTTAGTAATAAATTTGCCTTGATGGCTTGTGACTCCCCGATCGAAGGCGAGATATAATCTCCGTGATTTCATGTTGGACCCGTCTGAAGGACTTGAGGCCGAATCTTCGCCTATGGCTTGAGCACCAAGGTGCTGATTTTGCGAGCTGGTATTATGAACTTATATGTTCAGTATTGTCCCTAATTGTGGGAATGTCGGCTAGATAGCCAGGTGATGTGTATCATGGTGGAAGGTGTGCTGAGATACTAAATTGAGGCGAAGTCGGTGGGTTATCTCTTGCGGAGTGCCCTTAGGTGAGTTGATTCTTATGTGTAATTGAAAGGTATTTGATATGTGTTATGATTCGAGCAGGTGTAACGCATGTCAGTATATCAATTTTGATAATATAATTCGTGTAGTATTGAGATTAATGTTGTTGATATATATTGTGATGTCTTGTCGAGTTGTGGACGTGTTGTTAGGATGGTTTTGGTGATTCTCTGGCAGGTGGATAGGCCCAATTACAAAGGAAACTCTGCCGAAATTTTTGAAAAATTTGGGACTTAGTAAAAAGTTTGTCACCTAAAGAGTGGGCTTAACTGTGGTGTGAATGAATGCAAGAATTAGGGAAGAGTTAGAATTTTTGATGATCCGTGTCTCCGCAAGCTGGTGAAAGAGTGAGTTTAATCTTACCATGATATTACGACAACAATAAAGTATATGTGTTTTGATAAATATGGCTTCGAGCTAAGTTGGGGAGGTTTCCATTGATTAGCTGATTGCGCAGTTGTATGCTACATTGGTTATGTCTTAAAGTACACTGACGAACCAGTTCTGGTTGTAGAAATTGAGCCGAGAATAGCATGAGTGAAGCAAGATTTTGACAAAAGTTATACGGTGCTTTCATAGATATGAGAAAATAATAGTATGTCTTGAGCTGTTGTTGGTAAGGAATGCTCAGTGAATTTAGGAGAATGATGTTTGTTGGTATTTAAATGAGATCATATCCTGTGGTGTCAGGGTGGTAATAAGGCACGAGTGGTTCTGTTCGTTAAGTCTGGTAATTTGCAGTTTCGATAAGAGTGGATGACTGTTGGGAATGTTATAATGTGTTCTAAGATGGTGTATGTGACTAAAGATAGTGTCTTCATTAGAAAAGATCAAGACTTGTGGTATTTTGTGATAACTACGAGACCCTAAGTATCAGTATCAGGAAAGTAGTAGTAACGAATTCAGATTCGCAAGAAGTGCTTCAAAACAAAGTATTATGGAAGGTGATATTTCTGGGAGACATTGGAGAAAGTATTCAGTGGCCTATGAGTATTAAAGAATGTGGCCTTATGTTTGAATCTCCTGTGGTGAGCCTGAATTGATGCATTGTAATGCTATAACAAGAGATAAAAATCAAAATAATGATGCAAACCAAATATGAAGGTTGTGATGGTTGCTCTTGTGCGTTATAAAAAAATGGGAGTTATTATGGACCTTTGAAAGGTTATCAGACTAAGTTCAATGTGATCAAAATCGGCTTGAAGTCGATGGATAGATTTAATGTGAATAATGGCTCTATATCAGGCCAGATGTGTGCATTTTGTAATGTAGTCCTCGTGAAGGAGTAGTTAGGTTAATGCTTTATTGTCAGATATCTTGCGTAGTGATGCCTTACGCCGTGTGATTTGTGAAAAGGCTCAAGAAATTGTTATGTGTTGAGAATCCGCGTAGGGATGATGTTACCTGAGCAGCTTGGCTATTGAAATTCAATTTCGTATATCACACATCAGTTGTGCTTGGTTTTGTAGCTATAATGCTAAATACCCCTCAGGGATGATATTATGCACTTAGCATGCTTATGGTCGATATTTGGTATTTGGTTATGATGAGCACATTTGGCTCGATGTGTATCTCCTTATGTGAGATCTGTGTGTGGATCGGGTGGCACGCCGCCATGGGTATGTTAATTGGATCGGGTTGCACGCCGCAACAATGTGATATTGAGTATAATTTTATATATACTATTTCGTATGCCTTGTTCTTTGTTTTCTAAAGAAAGTCCCCATTAATGCGTGGAATTTATAATTCATTCCAGAGTTCGTTTTCTTTTGTATTGCGTTAGAATCGGTAGCCTATTGGCACTTTGGGGCATCATATGCGATTTATAGTTATGTCTGGAGTGGCTTATTGCCCATACAGTTCGTACTTGGAAAGACGAGATCATTGAAGTTGAGATCAATGCAATCTGAGTATGTGAAGTGAAATTATAGAACTAAGACCATTGTTTAGCTCAGAATGAGTTGATAGTTCTTGTAAAGAGTATAGAACTAATAAATTGTTGTTTCGGTAGTAGTTATGAATGTGTTCAGGTCTCATCCGTTATGTCAACATTGTAAGAATTTGAACAAGACCTGTGTATGTCATACAGAGCATGTGATGTATAGTGATTCCTTCCAAGTGATTAGTTAAAGAATCTTCGGATGATTAAGGAAACCGGTATTGCTAAGTGGAAGTGATTTGATGAGAGTATATGTCTCAGAAAAGGGTAATGTGATTAAACTGATTATATATCAGTAGTATTGCGGCATGTTCTTGTTGGGTCCATTGGTGGTATTCGGGTTTGCTCGACAGATAAACATTGAGCATCTGTCATGGGATGAATGATTATCAAATATGTGCATGTATTTCACGGTGGAAATTGGATTAGGAACGATGATTGGTGTATTATATGGAGTTCTGATGTACAGGCTATGTGGTGATGTTGGAATTCAGACTGATTGTCTTAGTGTTGGGTGATTTTGAACTATTGCATTAAGGGCAACGTCATAAATGCCACGGGTTAAGTGGTGAAGTGCGTTAGAATACATTTTAGCAAAATGATTTATATTTTAAAGAATTAGCGGACAGCTGGGAAAGACCATTTTCTTAATTGGGTATTTGAGATGGATGTCAGTGCAGAGGTTGCTATCATTGATCCCATCCCGGTATGGAGGGAATTTTTGAATGCGTTTCTTAATGGTGCATGTATTATGCAGGTTGTGGTTAGGTTGTATTGATTGTGTCATGTCACCAGGATGGTGTGTTTGGTCAAAGGAGATCGTGAGGATCATTAATGAATATAGACAGATTTGATTTCAGCATGTTTGATGGATAAATATCGAGATTTCAGTTCAAAATTTTGTTATGGTAATTGCTAGAGAATAAATGGCCTCATGAATGGGTGACTTGAGGAATGGATATGGTTTATCGATTGTTTTATTTACCATTGGCAATATATAAAAGTGTTGGAATAAGTCTCTAGCTAATAAAAAGGTTTTCCATCGACATCTGGTTATCGTGGGCAGCTGTTGGGAATGGAAGTTATTGCTGCATGTGTTTGAGTTATGCGGTATAATATATGAATTCACCTGAGGTTGCAGGTATGGATTATTACAGCTGATTCGAGTTTATTCTGAGTAAAAATGTGAGGTTCTGATCTTGTGTAAGATTACAAAGGGTGAAATGTAGTTCTATAGTTTATGGATCGGATGGATTGAGTAATTTCAGCTAAGTTGTGTTGTCGGACCTATATGAGATAGGGTGACGTGGGATCACCGCGGGTTATATGCGAGGTAAAGTTATTCAACTATTGGTGAATTTCTAGAACAACTCTAGGTCCGCTCGAGGACGAGCGTTTGTTTAAGTTGGGGAGAATGTGATGACCCGACCCGTCGTCTCAGGTGTAACCGCCCCGTATTTCCCACATTGTGTTGTCTTATGTTTCATTTCCGTTTTGGGTGCGTTAGAATTAAATTGGAGTAATTTTGTTAAGAAATGAGAAACTTAGTCTCTTTTAAGAAGACTTAAGTTGGAAAAGTCAACCGGATGTTGACTTATGAGTAAGAGTACTCGGAATCGAATTCTGATGATTTGGTTAGCTCCGGATGATGAAATGTGACTTAGGAGCACAATCAAAAGTAACTTTGGAGGTCCGGTGAAGAAGTTAGCATTGGCGAATTCCGGTTGATAGGTGATATTTTGATCCGGGAGTCGAAATGGAATTCCTGAGAGTTGTAGTAGCTTCATTAGGTGATTTTGGACTTGTCCGCAAAATTTCAGGTCATTCGAACGTCATTTGGTTGGGTTTCGGATTGAATGTGAATTTTGAAAGTTAAAGTTAAACATAAGCTTGAATTTGTTGAAAACGGACGACTTTGATGTTAACGATAGAGTTTTGATGATTGGAACAAGTTTGAATAAGGTTACAGGACGTGTTGGTACTTTTGATTGAGGTCCCGGGGGCCTCGGGTGAGTTTCGGGGTGGTTTCGGACCATTTTTAAGCTATAGTTTTTTGCATTTCTCTACCATACAAACAACTCGGTTCTTTGGGCCATGGTTGTACAACAACAACAACAACAACAAAAAAACCCAGTTTAATCCTAAAAGTGGGGTCCGGGAGGGTAATGTGAATGCAAACCTTACCCCTACCGGGTAAAGGCAGCGAAATTGTTTCTGGTAGACCCTCGACTCACCTTCTTGGGGAGACTCGAACTCACAACCTCTCGGTTGGAAGTGAGGGTTGCTTACCATCAGAGCAACCCCTCTTGTCCTGGAGTTGGTCGCGATCGCGGTGAGTAAAATCTGAGAAAAACCTTAATGAATCGCAATCGCATAAAGCGCTTTGCAATCGCGAAGAAGGAATTTCTGTCGCGCAGGTCCTACTTCGGAAGCTCATATCTTTTTATCTACAAGGAATTTGAGGTGTTTCAAAAACGAAAATTGTAGTTCATCTTGTCTAGTTTTCATAAATATAAAGAAATAGTGATTTGGATGTCTGTGTAAAACGTTATGGATGTTACAATATAGGCTATCTGAGGAGGATCTTTAATACATATATATGCATTGGGAAGCATATATCTCAAAATGTATAAGGAATCAGGAAATGCGCAACAAATAAAATTCATAGTCCTATGTGTCTAGTTTCCAGAACATCAAACCATTTGTCATTTGGAGTTGTGTGCAAAAAGTTATGACCATTGTACTAAAGCCTGTCCGGAAGAATCGGAATTTATGCACCGCGATCGCGAACCCCTTCCCGCGATCGCGAAGGGTAATATTTGGGCCAGAAATTTGTTCTCCGAGATCGCGAAGCATTTTCCGCGATTGCGATGAACAAAATGCCTGGGCAGAATGTTTTAAAACATTCCAGTCGCGAAAATAACTCATTTTTCCACCATTTTTGGTCACTCTTGAGAGGTTTTGGTCGGGAAATGAAGGGGTTTCGACTGGGAATCGTTGGAGGTAAGTTTTATGAGTTAATTACATGTTTTTATACAAGAATAATCCATTGAATTCATGAATATATGGCTAAAAATCAAGAAAATAGGGCCTGGAATAAAAATCTTAAATTTATGATTTGAAGGGCCATTTGTGGTCCATTGAGAGTTCTTGGTATGTACGGACTCGTGGCGAGACGAGGATTCCAGAAATGTGAATTTCGTAATTTTTCAGAATGTGGGCCCGGGGCTCGAGTTTTGCCAATTTCGTGATTTGAGTATTTTTCGAGTTCTTTCGATTGGGTTATGTCCCATTAGCATATTATGATGTATTACTTATGATTTTGGATAGATTGGACGCGCGTGGAGACCAGTTTGAGGAGAAAAGGCGTCGTAGGCATGAGTTTTCGCCGGTTCGAGGTGGGTAATACTTGTAAATGATGTCCTAAGGGTTAGTAAACCCCGAACTTGCACATCTTAGTGCTGTATTGAGGTGACTTGCACGCCGGATAACGGGCGTGGGGTAGAGCACCATTGGGGATTGTGACTTGGTCCGTTCCGCATAATAAATAATAATACCTAATTGTTTGAAATGAAATTGACGCCTCAATAAAGATATTAATTATCATGAATTGGACTAATTATTATGTTTGGGCTTCGTGCCGATTATTTGAATCCTTCAGGGATTGGTATCATTGTCTTGATATCACTGTGCATATTTTTATCTAAATTTAAGGTTTTAAATGGTATTTTGCTATTAAGCATTTTTATAAGGTTATGAAAAACTTGCACAAGGTCTTAATAACATTTTTAGCTGTGAGCTAATATGATACTATTGCTCGAGGGGCTTTCTTGATTATTTGTTAGACTGATTGGGGCTGAGGGACATATGTTAGGGCATGACGATTTATGTGAGCATATGCATACACATGCATGGATCGGACTGCACGCCGCAGTGGTATATGGATCGGGCTGCACGCCGCAGCATGTGTGATATTGATATTGCGCTTGGGCTGTAGGAGCCCCTCCGGAGTCTGAACCCCCACAGTGAGCGCGAGCGCCTTTGCATGGATCGGGCTATACGCCACAGCGTAATATGCATTACATGGCATACATACATTGGTTTACGTGTACTACGTGGCATAATAATTAGCACTCATACATTACTGGAACACATGCATTATTTGCCTTATTGACCAGATCTCCTGGTGGTATTTGTTAAGGAGTGCTGAGCCCGAGGGGCTGATTTGAGTGCGGACTTGCACTGCTTGAGATTGTATCCAGGTATTGGTATATTATCAAAAAAGAAAGTAGCTAAAGATTGAGATTTCTAAATAATCTACTCATATATGCTGGAAAGGAATAAAGATAGTTTTTTGAAGTTTAATGGTAGTTCTGTATTGTGTAGCAAGAGATAGTGCCTTGCGTGGTTTTCTTCCCTTCAGCATTATTTACTTTTATTACCGCTGAGTTGGAAGTACTCACACCCGACTCCTCGCACCTTGTGTGCAGATCCAGGTACATTACAGCAGAGCTGATTCCATTGCTGCTCGGGAGTGCATTTGGACAGTCGAGGTAGCTGCCAGCTTCCGCAGGACCTGACTCTCCAGTTTATCCTTATTTTGTTTTGTATATGCCATACTTGTGCACAGTTGTATACACTATCACAGTTTATAAATTCTGGTAGAGGCTCGTGACTTATGACTCCTGATTCGGTGGGAGGTTTATACTGGTTTTGGGATATCTATCCCCGATGTGCTAGACGTCATTTCATTATATTATTGTTGTTTATGCCTACAAAGGGTAAAGTGAGAGCTGATAGCTCTGTGTTATGAATGGTTGGTCGGGCTAGCCTAGCAATATGTTGGGCGCCATCACGACCGGGTTTTGGGGTCGTGACAATACTTGTACCTAGCGGTATCGAAAATAGCGGTAAGTGGAGTCCTAGTACAAGAAGAATAAGGTATGCAATTTATAAATTATTATGCCAGCAGAACCTTAGGTTAGGCTAAATGAGAAACTAGGGTAGGTTGTTCAGGGTTAAAAAAGGTAAGGGGGTTTATGGTCGTTGATCAAAATGATCAACGACCTAGATCAATGATAGGAAACATGCGAATTTTAAATTGGGTCGGGGGACCGGATTGAAACGAAATTGGGGTTGTCCAAATAGGGGTAGGATTGGGTCAACTTAAGGTTAAAATTAAAATGCAAAAGAAGTTGTAATTGAAATAAAGGGAAGCTAAATGTTAAATAGCCAATCTTCCCTTTTTATTTTGTAAAAATAGAGAAAATGGTTTTAAAAGAAAATTAAAAGTACTGAACTAATCAATAAAAATATCGGGACCAATTTTATAAAAAAATGCTATTAATCTTAAAGTAGGCTAAAATTATAATTATATGTAATTTATCTTTAAAAATACCAAATAAATTTGTAAAAATATACAAAATTATCTTAAATATATTTTGTTATAAATATGAAAATAAAATAATTTATTCACCAAAATGATAATCTTGGAAATAATTATTGGATTTTGTATTGCTAAAATGGATAATAAATTGGTTCTTAAAATCTTTAAAAATTGAGAAAAATATTAAAACACTTGGGTATACTTATATATGCGTATATATGTTATTTGAGAGTATTGTGTATATAAAAATACGTAGGAAAAAATTGGTTATAAATATAATAATTTTAGGTATCTAAGTCATCATAAAAATAATTGAAAAGAGTAATTAATGAATATTCAGTTAATTTAAATGCAAAAAAATCAATTTTAAAACTCTAAAAATTATAAAAATGCTTGTATAAATTATATAAACTAAATGATGATGCAGATTGATATTTTGAAAGCACATATACTATGTGAGAAAATATAAGAGTAAAATTGGGTATCAACATGTAGTGATCGACTCCTTGGGAGAAGGTACCATGACATGTTTATCAACCCAGTTGCACTCCTATTTCACTTTTTCAAGGAGATCGTCAGTACTTATCTTACATATATATCTCGAGACCGGTTCACATCGACTAGGTACTGAGGAGGCTTTTCAACCCTAAAATCAGTGATCGTACTAGGACATCCTCCCGGAACGAAATCCTCAAGGGGAGGTTCCGCCGTAGCTCCATCACCGGGGGGCCGTGAAGAAGAGGAGGCCTCCTTTTGCGGTTGTCATTTTAAAGTAGAAAAGAAAGGAATTAGGATGATATGCGATTTAAGAGATTTGGGAGCGAGAATTGCAAAACAAAGAGATTTTGAAGAGAAACAACAATGAAAGAATTTTTGAGCATAAAGTTTGAGTGGAAGAAGGTGGCGATACTTATAGCTTGCTGGTGGCGGTTTAGAACCAGTGGCGTCCGACTAGAAACTAATAGGCATTTAATGCCTTGGTAACCAAAATGATGGGACGTTCAATTTTTACTTTACAGTGACGTCATAGTCGGGCTCATCGCTTACGCAATGACATATCAAGACGGGATTGGAAAAGTTCATATCGTTACTCGTCGTATTCGCTCCAAAAAATCAGGGGACTATCTGTGTATGGTCAAATTGGGCTTGCCTTTTTTATGACTGATTGAGACTAGAACACGATAAGCCAGGGTTCAGCCTCGTATTATATCGAACTATGATGCAAAGTGAGGTTACCAAACTCGTGGTCGTAAGGCCGATTAAGACTGAAACCGGTTAAGTATCGAGATCGACCAAGGTCAAGAACGAACAAGATAGAGATCGATGGAAGCTTAACGAGTTGAATAACGGAAATACAAAATATCTGCAGTCGAATAAGGATCACGGCGCGAATCCTGGCACGTTTCAAGAAGAGGCCAATTAATTAGCCAATCGTTAGATTTCTTACTGTATTTAGAATTGTATCAAGAGCAGGACTACCCTACTATATATAAGCGGTCTGATCATTTCTAAAACATCATCATATTCACGCTATACAAAAAAAATATGTTGTTATTCTCTATCTACTGTTGTCTTGTTATTCTGTTCTTAAGCCAGTTGATACATATTTGGTTCAAGGGTGACCGATCTCGAGGGCTAAGGCTTTATAATTTGTGTGCTTTGCATTTATTATTCAATTATCTATTTCAATACTAATTTAATTGTACCAAACTATATCATATATTCCCTATTTTTGGGTTATTTCGAAGGATATTTCAAACTAATAAATCACGTATATTTCCACTTCTATCTCGTGCTTGTTACAGCTGGAGTTGTACATTTCAAAATTAATAAAATGAGTTGTATCATATAAGCTGATAAAGCGCAAAAAATCTAAGAAATACCACAAAATATTATATGAAATAATATATCACGTAAGTAAGGGTAATAAACTATTATAAAGAATTCTCAGAATTTGGGAAATATACGACTTTCACATTTCCCTCTCACTGAATCTAGCCCACCTCCTACCATCCCCCCACCCCAAAAAAATAAATATATAAAAGGATATTGTCTCAAAAACGTTTTTTAGTTTTAAAATTTTATTCTATTAAACATAAGTACTAGAGATTTATTTTTTTGTTTTTTAAGTTTTTAAATAAACCGAAAAATATTTTGATAGTTTTTCCAAAAACAAAAGTTGTAAAAAAGTTCGAAGAAAAAATTTCACCTGGTTTTGTGAAACAAACGCCAGTTTTATGAAAACCACTTGGTTAAGTTGTGGGAATTTGATAATAGATTCAATCTCATTATTTCCGAATTTGCTGTACTCCTAGGTTGTTTAACTAATTCCTTAATCCGCATGGTCCTTTTCATTAACCTTCTTATATTATTCCCATCTATTATTAAACCTCTTATATTGATGTCATATAACACAACAATTATTTAAACAAATAAAACCAGACAAAAGAAGTTCGAAAGTATGGGTCGGGTGACTCAGTTACTTGTTATAGTCTTCTGTTACAGATGAAAATAAATACACGTGGGATGTTGTGCATCATTTTCGTGAAATTATGTCCAGGAGAAGGAGAAGAGACGATGGAAGATAACATTATGCATCACATTCATAATTTAAATTTGATTTGTTTCATTTTTTAATATTCTTTCGAGTCCCCGAGAGCAAGATGAGAAGTTCTTGGAGGGAAGGATAACAGTGGTCTATTTGGAAACAGCCACTATCCCAGGATAGGGGTAAGGTCTCCGTACACACTACCCTCCCCAGACCCCACTAAGTGTGATTATACTGAGTTATTGTTGTTATCTTCATAAAGGTAGGGACATGATATGCGTACACTATCCTCCTCAAACCTCACGTGTGAAATTATATTGGGTTTGTTGTTATAAATGAATTACACTTTTAATACTATAGACTAAAAATATAATATTTATTAAACTTATAGTGATTTTTTATATACGTATTGACTTTCGTATATAAAATACTGGTTCAGTTGAACCCATTAATTACGTGCTCTACCTCAGTGTCAATAGCCTTCACGTCTCGAATTTGCAGATGTGTTAATGTCCATCTAAGACGTCACAACATAACGGTCTATACTTCACTCCACATTAAAAATTTTTCCTCTCCTGTCAAAACTTAATTGAAAATCTGCAGAATATAGGCCCATATACCCCATGTCCTCTTAATTTCCCAACCTCAAAGAACAAATAAAAAAACTACTTGTGACCAATATACGTAGATGTTAGAATTACTCTTTACGCAATAGCTACGTGGTAAAGGATGCTTATTATCATCCAACCTAAGTTGTCAATTTGCTCCTAAGCTATTCAAAATGGATAACTTTGTCATCCGTTTCGTTCTTTGTCCAAAAGTATTTTTGTTTACTGTTAGTCAAGTAATTTAAAAATGTCCTACTCATATCATTAACAGTTGCTCGAGCTCGGATAAGTGAAAATGATAAGTTTCGCGCTTGAATTATTTGGAAATGGACAACATTAATTTGTCCTCGTATATGTTCGAGATAAAAAAAAAATACATACATGAATCAATAACATTATTCCATCCAAATCCTAATTAATTTACGGAAATTTTGTCCAGACTCAGACCATCTTAAAAGTCCCCTCGCCCACTGATTTCTTATTTCAATCTCATCTTTTATTGAAATAAAACCCACTATGGATGCATATGTTAGTTGCTAAGTTTCTTGAAACTTCCGGTCGGAAATGCAATTTGGGATTGATTGCTCACCACTTTACTGCTTGGACTCATTTGAATCCTGGAAAAAGGTTCTACAGCAATGTCCTAGAGAGTAGCTATAAGTTTGGTTAATTGACATTGTTTACGCTAAAAAAGAAGATAACAATTGAATTTATATGTGATTTTAAGGATATACGGATTAATTCAATACAAATAAATAATGGCGTTAGATTAAGGAAATAAAAGACATAATAAATAGCCAAACCAGTGGTAAGAGTGATTCTGGGCTCGGGTAATGGCTCAATGAAGAGCCTGCCTTCAATCTCGAACTTACCCTTATAAAGAACTGATGAAAAAAATAATAACTTTGAATAACAGAAAGAATGGCGATAAATTACCTTGGCATGCGTGTTACGATGTATTTTTTGAATGTATACGGTCAAAATCGTATTCCTCTGACTTATAGGCTCAAGGACCCGTCCTGAATCTGAGTCGGGGTAAGATTAAGTTCGGGCTCGAGGGACCAGACTCGAGTTCGAAGGCGAAGCTCGATGCATTCCGAGGTTGAGTGTGTACAACCCCGAAATAGTACTGTTGTGGATTTGTACCAGATTGAGTTGGATTCCTGCCACGTCCCCGAAGTCATGGTGAAAATCCCGGAATATGATTGTACTATTCCGTACTAGACGGTTAAACAATTGTACCAAGAATATTTCTTACTGTAAATAGAAATATTCTTTATTTAGGGCTCCTGTATTATATAAAGGGCACCACAATCATTTGTAAAATTATCTTATCTTTGAGAAAAGAATATATTCTCTAGCTTTTGCCTAATGTTCATCAGAATTGCCCTTTAGCTTTATTATTCTTACTTTGGTGCTCCTACTTAATCGTTCTTACTGTCCTAAGCCACCTCGAGGTCACTAAGCTCGAGGTCACTAATGTTAAGTGACATTGGTTTGATTCGCTTCTATATTTTATTTCTACTTCATATTTCTTAATTATTAATTGGTATTGAACTAAATCACATATCTTTAAAATCACTAATCAAGTTTAATTGTTACTCATATTTTCGAGATAAGTTGTTTGGTGTCCACTGTGGGGCTAAAGATAATAATGATTATTTCTTTACTGATTTTCGTTACACACGTTATCTTTATACTTTTTATTGTCTAGATTTTTTTATTCTCAGGCTTAAACATGTCTAGCTCACAAAACGCACCCATCCATGACAACCAAAGTCTTGGGGAAAACATCAACGTAAGGGTCGGTGTACTACCCATAAACCAAGGGAAAGTGCCAAATGCAAAACCAGAGTATGGTAGTTCGTATATCACTCTGAATGCAGATCTAGGCACGGACCCCGAAGGAAATATGCACAGGGAAGACCAGTCTGACGGCCAAAGAACACAAGGAATGATAGATGGGAGATGGGAGAGTTAGCCTCCAAGTGACATTCGAGATGCTGCAAACTCAGCAAATCGCCATCGCTCAACTTCAAAGTCAGAATAAACTCCAAACATAGTTGAACCAGCAAATACTCGGTGCACTGAACCAGCGTAAGAAGGGCTCGATAAAAGTGGCTCGAGAACTGACCCCACATTATGTAAATGCTCGAATAGCTCACTTAGAGGATTGAGTCCGGATAAAAGAAAATCGAAGATAATGATAAAAAAGTGGAGACTTATACTCCCCCCGGTCCAAAATAAGTGATTTTTTTGATGTTTTCACACATATTAAGAAAGTCACCTTTTAGCATTAATTAGCAATAGAATTGACCATTTTAACCTTACTATCTCACATAAATACTCCTAACACATATTCCAACACTATTTACTCCAAGGACAATGTAGGAAAAATATCATTAAGTCATTTTTGATATCCGAAAAAATTACTTATTTTGGACCACAAAAAAAGGCCAAAAAATCACTTATTTTGGACCGGGGGGAGTAACTTCGATGTAAACCAGATACCAGGGGCACCTCCAATTTTGAAAGTTTTAGACGCTAAATAATTCATACAAAAATAATTCCCTCGGAGTGCGGCTCTGATGCCCTTTCCCAAAAAGTTTCGCATGCCCAACATACCCAGGTATAACAGAACAATAGACCCAAACGAACATATTACTTCATACACTTGCAGAATCAAAAGAAATGATTTGAATTACGATGAGATCGAATCAGTCTTGTTGAAACCTTTTGGAGAAACACTATAAAAGGAAGCCATGATTTGGTATCACAACTTAGCTCCTAACTCTATTGATTCCTTTGCTATGTTATCAGATGCCTTCGTGAAAGGGCACACCGGGACCATAAAGTTGGCCACGAGAAAGTCGGACGTCTTCAAAATTAAGCAAAGGAATGACGAGATGTTAAGGTAGTTCGCGTCTCGATTTCAAATGGAAAGAATAGAATTACCACCGATCTCCAATTATTGTGTGGTATAGACCTTTATGCAGAGTCTGAATGAAAGGAGTTTGGTCGTATCTCGGTAGTTGAAGCAGAACTTGATTGAATATCCAGCTGTGACATGGTCGGATATGCACAATCATTATCAATCAAAGATCAGGGTCGAGGACGACCAGTTGGGAGCCCCCTCGGGTTTAGTATATCCTAATAGATTCACAACCAAGCCCCATAGGGACACATACTAGGAATTGAGATTCAACAAAAATCAATATCAGCCATATGTTGATTGAAGGAATAACGGTCCAAGATGCAACACTTCTTGAAGAGATCAGAGAAACGATTGAGGTTAAAGCTCTCGGGGACTCATGAGTAAAAGCAGGTTCGATAAGCACACCGACCCTGCCAAGTCCCCTCGATTATCAGAGTACAACTTCAGCATAGATGCATCAGTAATTATCTCAACTATTGGTAGAATTAAAGACACCAAATGGCCTAGGCCTATACTGATCGATCCTTCTCAAAAAAACTCAAACTTGATGTGCAAGTATCATGGCACACATGGTCATCGGATAGAAGATGTCAAATAGCTAAGGGAAGAAGTGGCTTGTTTGTTTAACGATGGTCACCTTCGAGTATTCCTAAGTAATCGGGCTAAGAATTACCTTATAGAGAGAGATGCAAGGAAAAACAAATAAGAGGAACCCCAACATGTAATCCACATGATCATTGGCAGAATTGATGTCTCCCTGTCGCGCCCCCTTTTTCTCGCGAAATAGGGTTTATGATATTTGGAGGGACAACTCATCCCTTTTGGGAACTAGTTTGTATTTAAAGAGGCACCACGTAATGATTAGGGTGCATTAGGACACCAAAAGAGTTTGATTTGAATAACCATAGATTGGGTAAGGGCTTGAAATTATTCTAAGGGAAGATGTTAGGCACCCCTCAAAATCCACTAGTATGGTTCCCGGCCAGATAATTATTGTGAATTGAGGTGCAATTAGCATATAGGCAGATACGTCTCAAATAAGAGTGGATTTCAACACATAATGGTTTGAAAGCAAACAAAGTTTAAAGAACAATTGGAAAAGTCGACATTTTTAAATAAGGAGTTAAAATGCTAAAAGAAAAGAAATGAAAAAAAAAGGAAAGGGGTTCCTAGGTTTATTAACAATATGGATCACCCCACACAATGTTCGGTAATCACTCCTCAATGAGGGGCTACACATGACGTGGTCATCATATTCATATCTACTCTTCTAACCCCGTTAAGGTATTTAAAACGCGGATTGGTCTCGATCACTTATTGCATGCTATTACCTGTCCCACTCCTATCAGTCTCGGAGGCACTTAGGACTACTAATCCTAAAAGGGAGGGATATTAGGCTTATTTGAAGTTTCAAAGGTTAAGGTGACATACAAAACATATATTGAATATTTGGGGGAAAGCATATAAACAAACAAAGGCTCATATATACCTCATTAAACAAAGAAAACATATAATTAGCATAACTTGAACATACTTATTAGGTATGATTAAATATACCAAAGGCGAGGGAGTTTAAATATTGAGGCAGAATGGTTTATTATATAACTCAGATAAGAAGTCTAAATGAGGCCTGCTTGCCAGTTGTAATAATTAATATAAACAGATTCAGTTTACAGTTATTACTCTAAGGCTTTCCTAAGTGTTTATACGGGGTCCTATAGGCATGATATCTACTGAACTTAGAAGGTGATGAGATAGTAAGGCTCGAAATGAATTGTTTGAAGCCCTATATGCATACTTGTTAAACTTGTTAAGTGAGGGACTTAGATAAATAAAAGAGATGCTGAATGTACAAAAATTAAATAAATTGGTTACAAGTTCTGTAGGTGATAGCATCTACTATTGCCGATTTTATATCCAACATTGACTGTTAATGAAAACGAATCAGAATTGCTCGAGGATCCCTATAGGAATGATTTCTATGCATTATTGATTTTAGACGTGGTATCGAATTGTAGAAACCTTATAGACATGGTGTCTAAGTGCAGAAACTTGTTTTAAACCTTATAGACATGGTATCTAAATACAGAAACTTGCTTTAAACCTAATAGACATGGTGTCTAAATGCAGTTTGAATTATTAAAATATTCCTATAGGCACGGTTTCTAGATGAAGTTTGAATATGCAGAAGTTAAAACACCCTATAGGCATGATTTCTAAGTGAAGTTTGCATATGTAGAAGTTAAAACACCCTATAGGCATGATTTCTAGGTGAAGTTTGAATATGAAGAAGTTAAAGCACCCTATAGGCATGATTTCTACCCTTGCATGCATAGTTACCGACCCATTTTCACTAGCTAGCCCCAGATGTTTATTACAACTTATTACAAACTAGAATAATAAATTACAGCAGAAAAGTACAAAGAAAAGTACAACTAGAGGAAACCTAATTCTTCACTCCCTCTTTGAGTTATGAGATAGACCAACTCAAAGACCATTGATCCAAAGTCTTTCTCCAATTTGAGTGTGTCAGAGTTCCCTAAGAGCCTCAATAAGACTCCGAAAAGTGCTCACACCCAAATTACATCACCAGAATAGGAACAAATGCAGTGTGGAAGTGTCACCCCTCAAATGTCCAAGTTCAGATGGAGCCCATGGGTCCCAAGGTAAGGCTCACAAGATGGGGGAAGAACTTAAGTCTAAGCGAGAGTACAAGTGAAGAAACAGAGTTCTGAGGGAATAACGGAAAGGGAAAGGGGGCAGGGAAACAACCATAAACAAGTTGATAATTTCATACAAAAGGGGTTCAGGGGTTGGTAAATTGCAAAGAGCCTATGTACTTAGGCAAGGTCATCTTTGGACATGCACATCAATAGAAGATGCTAGCAGGCCCATAAGCCCACCAGAACACACAATACTAGAGAATACATAGAGGTTATGATCCCAGGGGACTCAAATTTGAGTCATGGATAACAATGCTTAATATTGCCATGTCTCAAACAAACCACCAATATCAAACACATTAGGGTAGGGGTTTAGGATCTTAATACATATATTCAGAATAGGAAGAAAGAATTTACAGCATGCTAAAATAAAGTACTTAATTAAACACAAGCAGTATGCAGACAAGAAGACAAAAGTATTAAGTAAACATATTGTTGTGATGCTGAAATTTTTATCCGAACATACCAGTTCAAAGAAACAAAATATAGTAAAAGCAAGGTAGCCAGATTTTGAGATATAGCTTTGGCTTTCAGCCAGCTAAATAAGTCACAGTAGTAGTAAAGCAGGAGAGAATGTTTTGTGTGTAAGTGATTCTACAACTAAGAGTGTTCGTGTGTGTGTTAATTAAAGAGCAAGGTATTTATCGTTTGAAAATAGGTAGAAAATAAGGCAAGAATCATAGTTTAGCAGTAATTATGGAACTATGTACTAATTAAAATCAAATCAATATAAGTACCTCCTTCAATTAAGGAGTTAAAATTAAACGATAACATGCAAATACTAAATAAGAAAAAAATCACATAAGGCTGAATATAACCAATAAGGAAATATTCCAGCATAGTACAAGTACTCAATATGTAATAGAGACTAGGTTCATCAGATCCTAATCCGGGAAATATCGGAAAGAATCAAGTACCAATGTAACCAAGTTAAGGGAATCAATTATATTGAGTAGAAAAGGTAGGGATCGAAGGTTCAACGGAAGGTTTTTAAATTAGACCAAGAAACACGGAAATCAGTAAGGTGAGACAAGGAAAGAATAAAAATTTCCCAAGAAATGGTTTGAAATTAGTCTAGAATTGGAGGTCATTCAAAATGGGAATTTAACATATTAAAATAGTGCATAAAGATTAGGCATATGAGGTTGAACTTATGACAAAGAGAATAATCATGCAATAACAATCAAAAAGCCAGTAGACAGTGAACTACCGAAACATGGTAGTCACATAGGTCAACTTCAATAACTTAGTAATAGAGAAAGTAGTATCAAATAGCATGAAAAGGGTCAAGTGAAAAGGCCTTTCCGAAAAGTATAGTAGTGGCAAGAAGTCAAAATCACTTAAAGAAACAGATGCTGAAGCAAAAGGGTTCAAATCCAGTCGAGCAACTTCAACCATGTGAAACAACTTCAAAAGCTTGAATAAACCCCAAATAAAGTAGGGTTTTAAAACCAATTGAATTCAGAGATTATGAACAAGTAAATCACACAGCAAATAGTCTTAGAACTCGAATGAACCCAAAATTTTAGAGTTTTTAACATCAATCGAGTCTAGATATGAAAATCAAGTAAATCAGACAAACACCAACAACATAGATTCAGAAATATCTAAAGAAATTAAGGCCCTTAACATGCAAACTCAACTAGAAGAACGACATAAGGAAACACAGTAGAACATGTAAAAAAAATTAGAGACAGCTTCAAAATAACTTAACAAAACCTAAATCCGAAAATAAGGGTTTTTGAAGATAGAGGTTTAAAAAAAACTTTGAAAAAATGTTCAGAAGTTTAGAGCAAGCATAGGTCTTAAACAGACCTAAAAGAAATTGGAAGAACCTTAAAGGTTAAGGTTTCAGTAGAACCCCAAATGGTGAGAAAGACTTTGAAAATCATCGATCTAAGCGGGAGAGTCCAGAATCAGACTCGAATAGCCATGGCTGGCCGGAGCAATGTCAAAGATGACCGGAGACATTCATAAATTTGAGATAGACCAAGGTCTGGACCAATATTTTCCAGGATTCAGCCTTGAAACCATAATACTTGAACACATAGAAGCTAGGGAGGTGGATACAGGCCTCCAATGGCTTTGGAAGCCACTAATTTAGGCAATTTTAGGGTGGTAGCTGAGGGTGACCGCTAGGGTTTGAGAGGGGTTGAGAGAGAATTGAGAAAGAAAGAGATTCAGAGGTGGTTGAGGGTGTGAAATGGTTAGGGTTAGGCGCTAGGTCGAGATTAAAAAGAGAAAGGGTTAATGTGAGTCGTTGATCTGAGCGATCAACGATTGGGATTAAATGGGATTCCGGGCGGGTTGTTTTTTCCCTCGGTGGAGCCGGACTCATCTCGGATGCATCACCGAGGCCTACACAAGTGAATGTGAGTAAGTTAATGCCACCAATATGAAAGTTTTTTTGAAACTTGGGAAAACACTTACTATGGTTATTACCCTCCCACTGGCCCTTCGATAATTCACACTAATTGTGCTCATCATAGGAAGGGGTGTCAGCTAACTTTTTGGATCTAATCCTCGAGGTGGGACACCACTTCGGGCACACAGGCATCGACTGACAAAAGAACGATAAAGGCGTTATGAAATATGAAAGTGTAATACGAATAGATATGGGGAAAAGTGTCACACCTCTTTTTTACGCACCCGCAAGGATGCAAAGAGTTTTTCCAATTAAAGGACAATCGAGATGGGATTTATTTTAATTACTTCAGAGTCGCCACTTGGGAGATTTTATGGTGTCCCAAGTCACCGGTTAAATCCCGAATCGAGGAAAAGAATGACTCTATTTAACAGTCCGCGAACCGGAAATCCGGATAAGGAATTCTATTAACCCGGGAGAAGGTATTAGGCATTCCCGAATTCCGTGGTTCTAGCACGGTCGCTCAACTGTCGTGTTTGGCTTATCTATCTGCTTTTTACAATTATGTACTTAGTGCAAGTTAATACCCCTTTTACCACTTTTATTATTGGTTGTGATTTACGAAAGAGAAAGTTGCTTAAAAATATGCTTTCGAATCACGTCACATGAAATGCACCCGGATCCTCAACATATTCTTATTCAACATTTCGGGGTTTGGATTTGGGTCACATGAAATGCACACCCGTATTTAAAAGGTAAAACTAAAATATGTGCCCGGAGCGACTACTTATTTACACTGTTGAGAAAGGCGTGATATTCGTTAAGAAACGACGCATCTCGAAACCTAAGTATTTATATGTGCATTTATGACGGCTATATGATTAGTGTAACTATTGGGCGAGGCGTGCCTTTGATTCAAATCTAAAGCGAACTACATCTCACTGTATCTTACTTAAGAGTTGATTCCAAATTACTTAAAACTTGCTACGAACCACATCGCATGAAATGCGCCTGTGGTTCATGACACGCTTTATTTACTCTTGCCCGAAATTGGGGTCGGGTCACATGAAATGCACCCCCGACTCTTTTAATCTAATTACGTCATTCCGTTGAGTAACAACTCCCTAGCTAATCTTGCTTTTAGCGTAAGGTCTAACGTTAACAGATTTGGAGATTACACACACGAGCAGAGAAGATTGAATAGAGATACAACAGACTAATTCAGGTTTACGTGCTTATCTAACGACAGTGTATTTTTGGCCTAGCTACACTTTTCCATAACCAAAACTAACAGTACAAGCTTAATTGGAGAATAACAGAATGTACTTAAACATAAGAACTTTAGGCGACTACATGTTTCAATAGACTTTATGCACAAGCTTCAAACTTCATTCTTTCGAACCAAGGAACTACAATAACAGAGGTGTGTACCTGGAATGCGGAAGAACAAGGAAGAGTGAGCAATGGCAATACAGTAACAGTAGCAGGAGCAGTAACAACAACAGTAAACCAATCCAACAGACCAGCAACCAAATAGACCAAGAGCCAACAAAATAATGAACCAACAGCACCAAATGAATACCACAACAACAACTACTAATGGCAGCCCTCAACTAAACCAATAGCAGACACTAAACAGTGGCAGCAACCAAGTGAACCAGCAGCAATGAAGACACAACAACAACAACAATGTCTAACAGCAACAACAAACCAAGCAGCAACCAAATAGACCAACCAGCAACAAACAACCAGTGGCAACAAACTGGACCAGCAACACCACAGACCACAAACAGCAACAAAAAAATCCAGGCAGCAACACCACAGACCAGCCAGCAACCAACAACCAAGCCAGCAATATCAATCGACCAAGAGCAACAACACACAGCAACAACAACAACGACTAACAGCAGCTATTGAATCTAAGGCAACGAGACAGTAGCCAAGAAACTCGATGAAACAGTGACTCCAAACCAATGAAACAGTAGCCTTTTCTCTGTATCCTTCTATATGTATTCTTGTATCTATTTTTCTTCAGGTCTTTTTGCTTATCACACTCTATCTTTTCTCTAGTTTCTCCCAGGTATATATTTTTTCCTACTGTCTCCCCCTTTTACTCTCAGATTATCTCCCATCTTATAACTGACCAGCAGCCCCTACTGTTACCCCCTACCCTGACTTCCCAACCCATCATATTCCCTGCAAACCCCACTACCTACTGTCCAAGGTATGGACTCCAGCATTAAACAATAAGGCTGGTGGCAGGGACCTCAGTGGGGATGCCCTGCTGTGCTCAGTTCCACTAGCCCTTTGTATGGGTGTGTGATTAAACAATTATCCTATTAACTACAACCAATTATCCCTTTAATCTGAATCAAACAGTAACCAACCCCTACTCTAATGAATTGCATACAGGCAGATTCAGGGACCAATGTTACGAACTAATTCCTCGACGACTTTAATCACATTGGACTCATGATTCATTTTAACTACTAAAAACAGAGGAATTGGCCAAATAAAAGGCCTCAAAGGAGGATAGCAGGTCGACTGTTATGGGAAATTAGAAGCATGCTAGAATAGAATTGAAACAATGAATAAAACAAACACACATATTCACAAAAATCGCATTAAATCGACCAAAGAAGGAATGAATACCTTGCAAGAAATCTGCCGACCAAACTTCGAACTAAGATGTGGAATTATTGAAGCCAAACGGGCTTTAATCGAGATGTTCTCGATTGAGAACACCTAGACTAAAGTCCCTTGGACTTCAATTGCGGCTAATCCGGCTTGAATTGAGTTTCTTCAAAATTAGGGTTCTTGGGCTCGGATTTGGGGCTTTTGCATTTTTTGTTAGATTCGAAGCAAACCAATGTCATTGGGAGTGTGGGGGAGGTGTGAGGAGACTGTGGTGTGAATTTGGGGTAATTTGGCATTGGTTCGAGTTTGACTCGAATCTTCAAATGAAGATTCGAGGAGCTCCGGCATGATTCGAGGTTAGCGGAGGCTGGGTTCGTGATGGGGGAGGTGAGGGGAAGGTTTTGGCATTGGTTTGGTGGTGATTGGCCTACCGGAACCGCCGTGAGGCGATTTCCGGCAGGCGGCGAGGGCGGCGTTACACCGGGCTTTGAGAGCTTCTGAAGGAGATGAAGGGAGAGGGGGGGTCTGGCTTGGGGGGCGGGGTATGGAATGAGGAATATATACCGGAGATGAGATTGAATCCTGATCGTTGGATCATTTACGATCAACGATCAGGATCTTCTCACTTAAACCAAACGGTGTCGTTTGGTCAAGTCATAAGCTGAATGTATATTAGAATTAAAGGATTAATCTGGGCCGTTGGATAATAAAATCCAACGGTCCAGATCAAGTGTTACACAGGCTGAAGCTGGACGGGTATTTGGGCTGGATTAGAAGAAATCCGTTTGGGCTTGGCTTTTAGACTGAATTTGGCCCAGATCGGATCTTCATGATGTATTATATGTGCATGTGTATATATATATATATATATGTATATATATACATATATATATATATATACACACATATGTATATATATTAACCTATAACACCGCTATTTTTACTACAATTAACGTACACAATTACATATTGCCTAAAAATGTAAATCACATGACTTCGATATCAAACACTAAAAATGCAAAACTTAGCATATATATTTTTTTGTATTTTTAATTTAAATAAATAAACGTGCACACAAAAAGATAAACTAACACAAAATCACAAAAATCATACCCAACACGAAACTATTTTTATTTTTTTGAATTTTCTGGGAGTACTTCTCAAGTAAGGCAAAAATCACGTGCTCACAGCTGCCCCTCTTTGCGCGTAAACACGCAGAGTTTTCGTGCAAAGATAAATGAGCGGACATAAGCGATTTTTGCCCATTCGAACACTCCGTATGAAGCATTTTGGAAGAGTTTTGACCGAACCTTGCTTCAAAGGTCTCCTACATATCCCTGGCTAAAAGGGAATCGAGTCGATGTAGTTCGGGAAGTTCTGGTAGCTGGGACTACCATGCCCGTTGCGATCTCGCTGTTACTGCTGTTGCCGCTGCGTTACTGCTGTTACCACTGCTTAGCTGATTTCCTTGTTACACCGCGCTAAGCAACAAAAACGAGAAGCTAGACTAAGTTACGGTACTACAAGTTCTTATCTATCCTTTTTAACTTGATCTTGTCGCGCTCCTTGCCATCTTGTCCGACTTGGCGTTCCTTCGATGCTTCGTCTCTTCTTACGAACTTGGATTCATGCCGAAGATTTCGGTTACATTCTACCGCTTTCCTCTACCAAATTAAAACGGATCGCCACTCCATTCTCCAGGCGGGCTCCCTGACTTCAACTACAACTTCAAAGTTAAATCGCCACTCCATTCTCCGGGCGGGCTTCCGACTTCAACTACAACTTCAACATTAAATCGCCACTCCATTCTCCGGGCGGGCTTCCTGACTTCAACTACAACTTCAACATTAAAATCGCCACTCCATTCTCCAGGCGGGCTTCCGACTTCAACTACTACTTCAAAATTAAATCGCCACTCCATTCTCCGGGCGGGCTTCCGACTTCAACTACTACTTCAAAATTAAATCGCCACTCCATTCTCCGGGCGGGCTTCCGACTTCAACTACAACTTCAACATTAAATCGCCACTCCATTCTCCGGGCGGGCTTCCCGACTTCAACTACAACTTCAACATTAAATCGCCACTCCATTCTCCCGGCGGGCTTCCCGACTTCAACTACAACTTCAACATTAAATCGCCACTCCATTCTCCGGGCGGGCTTCCCGACTTCAACTACTACTTCAACATTAAATCGCCACTCCATTCTCCAGGCGGGCTCCCTGACTTCAATTACTACTTCAAAATAAAATCGCCACTCCATTCTCCGGGCGGGCTTCCGACTTCAACTACTACTTCAAAATTAAATCGCCACTCCATTCTCCGGGCGGGCTTCCGACTTCAACTACAACTTCAACATTAAATCGCCACTCCATTCTCCGGGCGGGCTTCCGACTTCAACTACAACTTCAACATTAAATCGCCACTCCATTCTCCGGGCGGGCTTCCCTGACTTCAACTACAACTTCAACATTAAATCGCCACTCCATTCTCCGGGCGGGCTTCCGACTTCAACTACAACTTCAACATTAAATCGCCACTCCATTCTCCGGGCGGGCTTCCTGACTTCAATTACTACTTCAACATTAAATCGCCACTCCATTCTCCAGGCGGGCTTCCGACTTCAACTACTACTTCAAAATTAAATCGCCACTCCATTCTCCGGGCGGGCTTCCGACTTCAACTACTACTTCAAAATTAAATCGCCACTCCATTCTCCGGGCGGGCTTCCGACTTCAACTACTACTTCAAAATTAAATCGCCACTCCATTCTCCGGGCGGGCTTCCGACTTCAACTACAACTTCAACATTAAATCGCCACTCCATTCTCCGGGCGGGCTTCCGACTTCAACTACAACTTCAACATTAAATCGCCACTCCATTCTCCGGGCGGGCTTCCCTGACTTCAACTACAACTTCAACATTAAATCGCCACTCCATTCTCCGGGCGGGCTTCCGACTTCAACTACTACTTCAACATTAAATCGCCACTCCATTCTCCAGGCGGGCTTCCGACTTCAACTACAACTTCAAAATTAAATCGCCACTCCATTCTTCGGGCGGGCTTCCTGACTTCAACTACTACTCACTGATTTTCATCCTATCTTGATTACCTTCCTTTGCCTCTTGTACCCTATCCTTGTTCCTGCGTTACCTCTCGGACCACCTTCACTTCCGAGTTATCCTGTCTTGGAATTGCTTTCCCCTAGGTCGTGTTACTCTTCTTCTGGCAGCTGGGGATATTTTCGGAACTGTTTACTCGCCTGCTGGGGGTGATGCTGCTGAGGAAGCATTCTTTGTTTCCTTCACCCCTTATTCTCTTCCTTCTTCCCACACCTCCTCTGGGACTCACGCTTTTGCTCCCTCGAGCAAATTATGGAATGTAATACTGCTGGGGGAATCTCGAAGCCATTTTTCTTTTCCCAATAACTGCTGGGGATGATACCAGGCTCAAAGATCACCCCATCTTGTGTTGCTTTCTACCCTTATCCTCCGAGTCTTGCTTTCCAGAAAATTTTCGCAACAAGAGAAAATTTTCTGCCCCAGTGTGATAAACTTCTGGACGGTATGCTTTTCTGCCGTCGGACCCTCTTTTCCTGCTTTAAATCAAAGAAAAATTGTTAGTTTCAAAATGCCGCGAGTGGTCGTGCCACTCTTGTTGAGGCCATTCTCTTTCAGCTGCTTGGCCTCTCTCGAACTTTGAGGACGACGTTGACGCTTGCTTGGGAAGATGCTTTTTCCACGAACGACCTCTCATCTTTTCCTTTTATTCCACTCTTTGGCTTGGTCCGACTCTTTTTAGCCGGTGATCTGTTGCGTGAAATCATCTTTCGGACATGCCACATGTGTCCATCATACTCCATAATTCTTGCGAACCTTCCACTCGGCCTGTCATCCCAATCTCACTATCGTAACGACTTCCGTCTCATTGCCTTGTTCCAATGCCTATTCACTTTCAATATACTGCTTTGGGAGACTTGGTAGTAAGCTTTGAAAAATCAATTTTCGAAAATGAAAGAAAAGAAAAGAATACTGACCGCAAATGACAAAAGAAGAGAAAAACTTTTCTGAACTCAAAAATAGGAAAACTTATCTGAATGTGTGCCTGATCCAATGTTATGCCGCGCCTTTGAGATTAAACTACCCAGTCTATTCATGTCAATCACTTTCCGATACCGCGTCCTGCTAGAGGTAAACGGGTGTCCCAACCTTGTCTCATGCAGACATCTTGTAACCATCTCGTCTTGTCACCTCACGGTGCCCTTCAAAGGGTTTTCACTAATGAGATTCTCTCATTTCTCTCTATCTCCCGTCGCCTTAAGGTGCCCGTAAAGGTTTTCACCGTAAGACTCTCTCATTTTACTTCTCTCGACTTCCTTCGCCTTAAGGTGCCCGCGAGGGTTTTCACCGTTAAGACTCTCTCATTTATGCTTTCTTTCCTTGCGGCGGGGTATCGCCCCTGAGGTTCTCTCTAGAGCGTTATCCCCTTTTGGTTTGTGCATCCTGAATTCAATCGAGGATCGGGATGTCACTCTTGGCTTTCATTCACATGACTTGGCACTTCTCAAATACTGATCGAGAGGTCTTTCTGGTTCTTGATATGGTTTCTGCGCGTGAGGCTGAAGGAAAGGGTTTAGCCTCAGCGGTTAGCTTATTACAACTTCCGGAATCCACACTATCTTTCAAACGAAACAATGACTTCTGCCCCAGTTTTATTGCTTGGGGGATTTTTGATTTTTATTTTATTATGACCGAGCCGTGTGGCGCCTACGTATCCTTCTTGAGGAATCAGGTCGAACGTAGTTCACTTTTTCTTGTATTACTTCTTTGTTTCTTTTCTATTCTGTTACACATCTTCCTTGATGATTCCGAAAGAGGGTATATGAAAGAACAATTAAGGCTCAAATGGGGAAACAAAGGTTAAAGTGTTTGGGTAGTAGAAAAATTGCCTCTGTCATTTCATTCTCCGAAAAATGCCAAATACACACAAACGAAACCAAACGTTGACAAACGCATTAAAGAATTACACATAATATCTCTTAACTGCATCAGAATTGATAGCCATATCGGTGTATCTTCCCTCGACATCAGTCAGACATAGAGCGTCGTTGGATAATACTCTAGTCACCACAAAAGGTCCCTGCCAATTTGGAGCGAACTTGCCTTTCGCCTCGGCCTGATGTGGTAGAACTCTCTTCAACACATGCTGTCCCACTTCAAATCTCCTGGGACGTACCTTCTTGTTATATGCTCTCGCCATTCTCTTTTGATACAATTGGCCGTGACATACTGCTGTCAATCTCTTTTCATCGATCAAGCTCAATCGCTCTAATCGGGTTTTGACCCACTCGTCGTCATCAATCTCAGCTTCAGCGACAATTCGGAGGGATGAGATTCTCAACTTCTGCGGGTATTACTGCTTCAGTCCCGTATACCAACAAGTAAGGAGTTGCACCCACCGAAGTCCGGACGGTAGTGCGATACCCCATCAGCGCGAATGGTAGCTTTTCATGCCATTGCTTAGATCCTTCTACCATTTTCCTCAATATCTTCTTTATGTTCTTGTTTGCTGCCTCGACCGCACCGTTTGCTTTTGGGCGATACGGTGTGGAATTTCGGTGTGTAATCTTGAACTGTTGACATACCTCTTTCATCAATCCACTGTTAAGATTTGCACCGTTATCTGTAATGATCATCTTTGGAATTCCAAACCTACAAATGATGTGGGAGTGTACGAAGTCCACCACCGCCTTCTTGGTCACTGATTTGAATGTTTTGGCCTCCACCCACTTGGTAAAATAATCAATCGTTACCGGAATGAACCTGTGACCATTGGAAGCCGCAGGCTCAATAGGTCCAATAACATCCATACCCCATGCGACAAACGGCCATGGTGCTGACATTGTATGCAATTCAGTTGGCGGAGAATGAATCAAATCTCCGTGTATCTGACACTGATGGCATCTTCGCACGAAACTTATACAATCCCGCTCCATCGTGAGCCAGTAATATCCTGCTCGAAGAATCTTCTTCGCCAATACGTATCCGCTCATGTGTGGTCCGCAAACTCCCGAGTGTATATCTGTCATCACTGTTGTGGCTTGACCTGCATCTATACATCTCAACAATCCCAAATCTGGGGTTCTTTTGTACAACACCCCTCCACTAAGGAAAAATCCGTTTGCCAATCGCCGAATAGCCCTCTTTTGATCTCCAGTCGCTTGCTCTGGGTATACTCCTAACCTGAGGTATTCCTTGACATCATGAAACCACGGCTCGCCATCCACCTCTTCCTCTATCACATTACAATAAGCATGTTGATTCCGGATCTGGATATGTAATGGATCGACACGAACCTTATCCGGGTGATGTAGCATCGACGCTAAAGTAGCTAGAGCATCGGCAACCTCATTATGCATCCTTGGGATGTGTCTGAATTCTACTGATCGAAAGCGCTTGGTCAGATCATGCAAGCACTGACGATACGGGATAAGCTTTAAATCTCTGGTTTCCCATTCTCCCTGAATCTGATGCACCGGAAGGTCCGAGTCCCCCAAGACCAAGACGTCCTGTACATCCATGTCCACCGCTAATCGCAGCCCCAAGATACATGCCTCGTACTCGGCCATATTATTGGTACAGTGAAAACGCAGTTGAGCAGTAACAGGATAATGATGTCCTGTTTCAGATATGAGCACGACCCCTACTCCGACTCCTTTTGCGTTTGCCGCTCCGTCGAAGAAGAGCTTCCACCCTGGATCCTTGGTTAATTCTAACCCCTCAATTTGCAACACCTCCTCATCTGGAAAGTACGTCCTCAAAGGTTCGTATTCGTCATCAACAGGATTTTCAGCTAAGTGATCGGCCAGGGCTTGAGCTTTCATAGCCGTCCTTGTCACGTATATGATGTCGAATTCCGTAAGTAATATTTGCCACTTTGCCAACCTCCCTGTGGGCATGGGTTTCTGGAAAATATACTTCAACGGATCCAACCGCGAAATGAGGTACGTGGTGTAAGAAGACAAGTAGTGTTTCAGCTTTTGGGCTACCCAAGTTAGGGCGCAACATGTCTTTTCCAGATGAGTGTACTTGACCTCGTGGACTGTAAACTTCTTGCTGAGGTAGTAAATGGCCCGTTCCTTTCTGCCGGTAAGATCATGCTGCCCCAGTACGCAGCCAAACGAATTCTCCAAGACCGTCAGATAAAGAATCAGGGGTCTACCTGGCTCAGGCGGAACTAGTACGGGTGGATTTGACAGATACCCTTTGATCCGGTCAAACGCTTCCTGACATTCTGCCGTCCATTCTATCGCGGCGTCTTTCTTCAATAGGCGGAATATGGGTTCACAAGTTGCCGTAAGCTGGGCAATAAACCTACTGATGTAATTCAACCTTCCCAACAGACTCATTACCTCTGTTTTATTCTTCGGCGGGGTAACTCCTGAATGGACTTGATTTTGGATGGGTCCAGCTCAATGCCCCGTCGGCTGACGATGAATCCTAGCAACTTTCCCGACGGAACTCCGAATGCGCATTTGGCTGGATTGAGCTTGATGTCGTATCTTCGAAGTCTTTGAAAGAACTTCCTGAGGTCAACAACATGGTCTTCTTGACGCCTAGATTTTATGATCACATCATCCACGTACACCTCAATTTCCTTGTGTATCATGTCATGGAATACCGTAGTCATCGCCCTCATATATGTTGCTCCTGCATTCTTCAAACCAAACGGCATCACTCGGTAGCAATAAGTCCCCCACGGCGTGATAAAAGCCGTCTTTTCTGCGTCCTCTTCATCCATCAAAATCTGATGATATCCCGCATAACAGTCCACAAAGGATCCAATTTCGCGTCCGGCGCAATTATCAATCAGGATATGGATATTGGGAAGTGGGAAATTATCCTTAGGACTTGCCTTGTTGAGATTGCGATAGTCCACGCATACTCTGATCTTTCCGTCTTTCTTTGGCACCGGTACTACGTTAGCCAACCATTCAGGGTATCGAGTGACACGAATGACTTTCGCCTGCAACTGCTTGGTTACCTCCTCCTTAATCTTCACACTCATCTCCGTCTTGAATTTCCGCAGTTTTTGCTTGACGGGAGGATATGCCGGATCGGTGGGTAATCTATGAACCACTAGATCAGTGCTGAGTCCTGGCATGTCGTCGTACGACCATGCGAAAATGTCTTTAAACTCCATGAGTGTTTTGATCGGTTCTTCTCTCAGATTGGGTTCAATATGGACACTTATCCGGGTTTCTTTGACGTCATCCGCATTCCCTAGATTAACGGCCTCGGTATCATTTAAATTCGGTTTGGGCTTTTCCTCGAAGTGACTTAATTCTTCACCGATTTCTTCCACGGCTTCATCATCGCCGTACTCTGACTCACTCTCGTCACTTCTTATTTCATGTGTTATTATTTCCAAACCCGATTGACTTTCTAGACTGGGTTGATTAATCTTTAAGCACGCCATATCATTAAGATCGGTTGCAAGAAGGCTGTTCAGAAAAGTAAAAAGAAGAAAAGATAAACAAAATTAGACACGAAGGAACCAAATTTCATTGATGGGAATTGTACAAAGGGGAAACAAACTGCAAACTTAAATAAAAAATGAACAAAACAAACGGGATTTTACTCCGGGGACAAACCCCCAATACAAAATTTCAAAAGAAAAACAATCCAAGACAAACTACCAAGACTCCTTCCGGATAGGGAGAGGAGTAGCCTTCCAGTTATTCAGTTTTGCCTTTGGTCCCACAAATTGTATCTCGGCATGACTGGATCCTTCACCATCTTCGAGCATACATACATATGTGAATAGGTTTTCGAACTTCCTGAAGAACTCTTCGTCTGGCCTGACCGTAGGACCGGGAATCTTTGGCGCTGGATGTCCTCTTGCTCCGGACCTGACAAAAGATTGGGAGAGGCGTGGAACAGGCTTTGGGAGCACCCATGTTTTCTGCTTACTCCTCTTTGCTCGCCGGATGTCCTCCGAGGTTGGCTGGAATCCCAAGCCGAAGGTTCCCAAGTTCTCGACCACCGATACCGGTTGTATGATTCCTTGCAGAGATGCACCTAGACCTTTACCGGGTACGAAACCATGTCGCAACATTTCATGCGCCACCATGACATCCGCGGTAATTGTTCTGTCGCCGGGAATACATTCCCCTTCCGGAACTCGGTGGGCGGACACCACATCGCAGACCTGATACACCCACGGCCCAACATCTTCTTCTGTTTCAACAAAGGGAATGATGGTGCCCGATTGTGGATCGTTCTCTCCATGGACGACGATCTCCTGCTGGTCCCATTCAAACTTGACGAGCTGGTGTAAGCTGGATGGAACTGCTCTTGCGGCATGAATCCATGGTCGCCCTATTAGGAGGTTATATGACACCACCATGTCCGGCACTTGGAATTCCATGGTGAACTCCACTGGCCCAATTGTCAAGACTAGCACTATGTCACCAACCGACGCTTTACCTCCTCCGTCGAACCCTCGAACACATACCCTGTTCTCGCGTACCCTGCCGACGTCTACTTTTAATTTGCCCAGTGTAGAGAGAGGACAAATGTTAGCACTGGACCCATTGTCGACCAAGACTTTGGTAACCACCGCCTCTTCACACTTCACCGTAAGATACAAAGCCCTGTTATGCTCAGTGCCTTCCTCAGGCAACTCGTCATCGGTGAAGGTGATCCGATTTGCTTCGAAGATCCTATTGGTGATCTTCTCCAAATGGCTCACCGAGATTTTATCCGGTACATGTGCCTCATTCAGGACTTTCATCAATGCTTGCCGATGTTCTTCAGAATGTATCAGCAAGGATAGCAATGATATTTGTGTCGGAGTCTTCTTTAACTGCTCTAAGACAGAGTAGTCATGCAGCTTCATCTTTTTCAAGAATTCTTCCGCCTCTTCATCAGTGACCGGCTTTTTCAATACTGCCGGAGTGGTCTTCCTCAATTCCGCAGGGGCAAAACATCTCCCCGAGCGGGTCAACCCTTGGGCTTCACAAACTTCCTCTTTCACCTCCTTTCCTCTGTAGGTCGTTGTAATCCGAGCATAATTCCATGGGACAGCCCGGCTATCGGTTACTGGCAGCTGTGTTGCCGGCTGGATGAGGAAAGGATCCATTCGAACGCCCTGCTACTGTCAAGATGGGCTTGATTGCTGCCCCTGGTACAACTATCTTGGCCGGCTTCACCGGTACTTCGTTCACACTTTCCTTTCCTGCTTCCGACTCTCCTGGTATGTCCTTCTTGCAACTGGGCGACTCATCAAAGCTTGGCCCTTTTATCGTTCCTGCCCCGCTAGACTTAATCATCATTACCGTCTGAGAGGCTTTCTCTTTTCCTTCCTCCGCCCGTACCAACTCGATCATATTGGTCTCATGATGAGTTGGAAGCGGGTTTTGGTTGATGTTGGGCTCTGTTGGAGTCTGGACCTCGATCCTGCGGGTGTCAATGAGCTCCTGGATGGCCGTCTTCAGCCTCCAACACTTTTCTGTATCATGTCCCGGACATCCCGAGCAGTAGGCGCAATTCACTGAATGGTCCAGGTTCTTCGGAAGAGGGTTTGGCAGCTTAGCTTCAACCGGATTCAGCAACCCTACCTGCTTTAACCGGTGGAACAGACTAGTGTAAGACTCTCCTAAGGGAGTGAAAGTCTTTGGCCTCGGCGCCCTGTCGCCCCTGAATGCCTGGTTCGGACGGAAACTCGCGCCCGAGGGGTTTCTGTAAGCTCTTGGGGGTGGATGATTGTTCTGGGGGTTTGGTGCACGCCACGGTGCATGAACGGGAGGTGCAGAATAGGACTGTGCATGGTGGACAGTAAAATGGGGATCAGGTGCGGGATAGTAATGTTGCGGGTGGCTATATGGGTTGTGGGAGTAATTTTGGTGGTGAGGTTGGGGTGGGCTATATTGGGGTGCGGGGCCTCTATTTCTGAACCATGCCCCGGACTCGACGGCCGCAACTTCCTCTCTCCTCTTTTTCCCCAGTACTCCTCCAGTACCACTTTGGATAGCCTGAGTGGTGGCTTTCAGTGCTGAGTAACTCATGATCTTGTTGGCCTTCAGACCCTCTTCGATCATACCCCCCATTTTTATCACCTCAGTGAATGATTTGCCCACGGACGTTACCAGATGTCCGAAGTAGGTGGGCTCTAATGTCTGCAAGAAGTAGTCCACCATCTCGCTCTCTCTCATCGGTGGATCCACTCTGGCCGCCTGTTCCCTCCATCGGAAACCAAATTCCCTGAAGCTTTCAGCAGGCTTCTTCTCTAATTTTAGCAATGATAGGCGGTCGGGGATTATCTCAAGATTGTATTGGAACTGGCCGATAAAAGCTTGAGCCAAATCATCCCACGTAAACCATCTACTGGGATCCTGTCTAGTGTACCACTCCAACGCCGATCCTCCCAGACTCTGGCCGAAGTAGGCTATTAGAAGCTCGTCCCGTCCTCCGGCCCCTCTCATTTTACTGCAAAACCCCCGCAGGTGGGCCACTGGGTCACCATGCCCCTCGTATAGGTCGAATTTGGGCATTTTAAATCCTGGCTGGCAACTGGACGTCCGGAAATGGACACAGATCCTTATAGGCGACGCTGACCTGGTTGCCTAAACCGTGCATGTTCTTGAAGGACTGCTCCAGGCTTTTAACTTTTCTGGCAACTTCCTCGTGTTCCGAACTTTGGAAGTGTTTTTCCGGTTCTGTCGGATTATCCCAATGAGGTGTATGTGATTGTGGTTCAGGAGCCCTGAAAGTAGGCTCTGGAGGATAGTAAGAGTTGTCATGGATCTGAACATATGGCTCGCCGGCCGGCCTTTGCAGAGGAGCCGGTGGAGGTGCTACAAAAACGGGGGTGACTGGAGGAGGATTTGGTTTGGCTGGTGGAATGTGGGTGGCATATGGATTTTCCCCCTGAAAGTATGGATAGCTCGGGGCGCTTGTTGAAGGATCGACGGGCGGATGTTCCGGAGCTGAGGCGAGAGTAGGGCGGTTTGGTGAAGACTGTTCCCTGGCCCAGGCCAGGTGCATCTCTGTTATCCGTTGTTTTAACCGGTCTACCTCTTCTTTCATGATTTGTAGCTCGGATTTTTCTTCCTCGAGACTCTTGCCGGAACTCGACATGCTTACTGTAACTGGTCCTTTGGATCTAGTACGGTAGGGATGGCTGGCCAGGATATTCTGTCAAACCAACTGCTAAACTTTCTGGAATACGCAACAAACTTGTTAGTTCACCGAGTTTGACGGATATGTTATAGCACGTTGGATGCAATGCACCTAACCAAATAACCCTTTCTACGTGTACTCTTTAACATGCGTCATTCCGGCCTTTTTTCTTTTTCTTTTTCTCTTTTTTTTCTTTTTCGACTATCTTTGCAAGCCTTATTGTTATTTAGCCTTTGGATTCTTTTTTTTTTTTTTTTTTTTTTTTTTTTTTTTTTTTTTTTTTTTTTTTTTTTTTTTTTTTTTTCACGACCCCGCGTGAATCAGACCGAGCGTAGTTCTGGCAACAAGATTGTGGCAAAATTCAGTAACTTTTATATCAAATAAAACCGTGTAGTTACAAAACACGTCTTACAAAATCAGCAAAACAAAAGAAAAATGCTTGACTTGGGAAAGTAAAGATAAAAATGCCAACTAGCTTGACTCAACATTTCAGAATACATTTTCAATCAAAAATCTAATGCCCTAAAACTCCCTGGGGGCCTGCGAGGCATCATTCGGCCTTGCCGCAGGCCTCGGTGTGAGGTCCTTGTGCAGTTCCCTCAACTCTTCCATGATCCGATGAACATAACCCATAATTGAAGCGAAAAGGTCGGCGCGGGGCATTCGTTCACAAGCTAGGCACTTCATGGTGACATAGTGCCCGATTTCTCCAATTCTATCCTTGATCATGTCCCTTTCTCCGAGTAGCCGCTCTATTTGCTGGTTTTTCGCCCCCAATCTTCGAGCATTGTTGGTGACTTGATCTAGGAGCCTATCCACTTGTCCTTGCAGTCGGGCCATCAAATTGTGGCAGCGGTCGAGGTCTGCTCTGGCATCTTGGGCTTGCTTGAAAACCCGCTCCCTAAGGACAACATTTGCTTCCCTCAGGCTAGTGATGATATCGGTGTAATCTTCTTCCACCCGCTTTAGGTGAAGTGCATGTTGATGTGCCTCCTTTTTCCAGCTGGCACGGATCCTTGTTATTTGGGCTTTTGACTCGTCCAATTCTCTTTGGATGTCGGTGACTTGGCTTCTCAAACTCCTTATCAATTTTTCGTCGGCCCGACTCCTCGACTGTCTGTCAGCATCTCTTTTCATTTGTTGGATTTGAGCTCTCAAGAAGTCATTTTCTTGTGCCAACTTCTTTTTGTCTCCTTCGTCGGTGGCGGCTTGCATGTTCTTTTCGAACTGAAGGTCCCGGACCTGCTGTTCTATCCTGCCAATCTTCGTCCTGTACCCCTCCTCCTTTGCTAACCAATCCCATTGTTCCCGTGAATCTTCCGTGAACTGTTGGACATGGGCTCTTTTAGAACATTTCCGACGAATCTGAAATCTTTTCCCGAACCACACGTTATACTTTGGGTCCACCTCTCCCTTAGATAGTTCCCGGACCATGGTTTTAGGCTCAAGGAACCGACATTCGTGCCACGGCCTTCTAACCTTCTCTTCGGGGAAGACAACTCCCGGGCTCAACTCAATGGCGTACTTCCTTAGGTCTTGATCGGTAGGAATAACCTGAAACCTCCCTAGTTGACGTAATACACGGTGAGGGACATATGGTTGGACACTGCGGATCCCCATCAGAAGGATATAACACTCCTCGGCTGCCATATATATTACTTCAGTATCGGGTAACCACCCGAATGCCCATTCAATCTGATCGGCTTCTATTGAGCTCAGTCGTGCAAGCCATGCCTCGACGCCTTCAGGGAATACAGCACCCATCATCCGTTCTTCGAAACCCCTGATACAGTTTTTTCCGGTCAACCCATGGTTCATGTATTGTGTTCGGTGATGGAGGTGTTCTTGCATCCATAATTGGAGTAACAGATTGCAACCTTGGAAGAAATTGCCCCCTTCTCGGCATACAGTCAAGGCTCGATAGATTTCGGACAAAACCAAAGGGACCACCGTGCTGGTAGCCTTTTTGATTGCAACATCGGCTATTCCTACCAGACTTATCTCTATCTTCTTATCTTCACGTGGACAAATCACAACCCCCAAGAATGTCGTTAGGAATGCTAGAATTCGTCTGGCCTCCCACTTGGTTCTATTCCCTGCGTGAGTCAGTCCAAGGTTTGACTCTTCAAAACCCCGAGGAGTGCCGTACCGTTGATATAAGAATTGAAGATCGCAATACCCTTTCAGCAGATCATCATTTTTCACCTTCCGACTAATGCTCAGCAGATCCAGAAACCCATGTGGAGATACCGGTCTTGGTGAGAGCAGGTATTGCCCTCTTAATTTCCCATTAAGTCCTGCATAGCCCGCAATTTCCTCTAACGTGGGCGTCAATTCAAAGTCAACAAAACGGAACACATTGCGGGTCGGATCCCAGAAAGATACCAGTGCCTTGATGATGTCCTCCCTTGGCTCGATATTCAACAGATCAACCAAAACCTCCCAAAATTCTCCCTACTACCTTTTTGCTACTGTCTTCCAGATCGTTCCACCATATACGGAGCTGTTGAGGGACCTCACTAAAGATCGAAAATGATTTATTCTGATTCGTGCTCATCCTGCACATTTATTAAGGTGATTTAAATAAGAAAACAGCTTTGTTTTGCTAAAAAATAAAAAAAAGTTTTCAATCACGGCCTTTCAACGTCTCGGGGACGAAGGCTTTTAAGGCTGTGGGGTAAATTGATCGAAATCAAAATTGACCCAAAGGTGGCCGTTTATACGAAATTAGCCTTCCGGCGTCCCTTTCGGGAACATTCGGCTATTTTTAAAAACGGCGTCACCGACTTATTTAGTACAAAAGTTAGTTTTGATTTTTCGGCCATTTTTTCAAAAGGTGAAGTTGGACCTGATGGAGGTTGCCTACGTATCTCACATCCAATGAGAATCAAACCCACGTAGTTCGGTTTTGACGAAACAAACGGCATTATTTATTTATTCACTTTACTAAAGGAAAACAAATAAGCTATTTCTATCTTAAGAGTAAAACACATTTTTTTTTTTTTTTTTTTTTTTTTTTTTTTAATCTCTAAAGCCGGTCAGCATGCAAGTCTATAACAGATAAATGCGCAAGACAAACGGGATGCAGCAGGATAGTCTGTTCATTTCAGGTCACCTGTCCTAGACGGACCCAACCCCTGTGTTGAGTCCCCTAAGCCAAATGCAACATGATGCAAATAAACGTTTCCTACTAGGGATCCGGCATGAAGCTTTGTTATTCTAGGTTTAAAACCCGGGTTTATCTGTTCTAGACTTGGCTTACCCGAGCGGACAGCTCGAGCCGAGGAGGAGGCAGCAACCCGGGAATACAGAAGCTTCACCGGTTTTGCAACTTATCCAAACCTCGTTCTAAAATGGGAATTAGACACTATACAGAAAAGAAGTCACACAAAGTGCACCCTTCTTCATGATTTAGAAGACTCAGAGAGGAGATTGGTTCCGGCACAATTTATATGTACAGTTCACACAATATCAAAGCAGTAAAAACAACCTTTTGCACATTGATGCCAACATGTAAAAAAAATCAGGTAATAAAATATGCCAAATATAACAGTTATTCCGAGCTCGAATTCTAAAGAAGATTGTCCCCAGCAGAGTCGCCAGAGCTGTCACACCTCTTTTTTACGCACCCGCAAGGATGCAAAGAGTTTTTCCAATTAAAGGACAATCGAGATGGGATTTATTTTAATTATTTCAGAGTCGCCACTTGGGAGATTTATGGTGTCCCAAGTCACCGGTTAAATCCCGAATCGAGGAAAAGAATGACTCTATTTAACAGTCCGCGAACCCAGAAATCCGGATAAGGAATTCTATTAACCCGGGAGAAGGTATTAGGCATTCCCGAATTCCGTGGTTCTAGCACGGTCGCTCAACTGTCGTGTTTGGCTTATCTATCTGCTTTTTACAATTATGTACTTAGTGCAAGTTAATACCCCTTTTACCACTTTTATTATTGGTTGTGATTTACGAAAGAGAAAGTTGCTTAAAAATATGCTTTCGAATCACGTCACATGAAATGCACCCGGATCCTCAACATATTCTTATTCAACATTTCGGGGTTTGGATTTGGGTCACATGAAATGCACACCCGTATTTAAAAAGGTAAAACTAAAATATGTGCCCGGATCGACTACTTATTTACACTGTTGAGAAAGGCGTGATATTCGTTAAGAAACGACGCATCTCGAAACCTAAGTATTTATATGTGCATTTATGACGGCTATATGATTAGTGTAACTATTGGGCGAGGCGTGCCTTTGATTCAAATCTAAAGCGAACTACATCTCACTGTATCTTACTTAAGAGTTGATTCCAAATTACTTAAAACTTGCTACGAACCACATCGCATGAAATGCGCCTGTGGTTCATGACATGCTTTATTTACTCTTGCCCGAAATTGGGGTCGGGTCACATGAAATGCACCCCCGACTCTTTTAATCTAATTACGTCATTCCGTTGAGTAACAACTCCCTAGCTAATCTTGCTTTTAGCGTAAGGTCTAACGTTAACAGATTTGGAGATTACACACACGAGCAGAGAAGATTGAATAGAGATACAACGGACTAATTCAGGTTTACGTGCTTATCTAACGACAGTGTATTTTTGGCCTAGCTACACTTTTCCATAACCAAAACTAACAGTACAAGCTTAATTGGAGAATAACAGAATGTACTTAAACATAAGAACTTTAGGCGACTACATGTTTCAATAGACTTTATGCACAAGCTTCAAACTTCATTCTTTCGAACCAAGGAACTACAATAACAGAGGTGTGTACCTGGAATGCGGAAGAACAAGGAAGAGTGAGCAATGGCAATACAGTAACAGTAGCAGGAGCAGTAACAACAACAGTAAACCAATCCAACAGACCAGCAACCAAATAGACCAAGAGCCAACAAAATAATGAACCAACAGCACCAAATGAATACCACAGCAACAACCACTAATGGCAGCCCTCAACTAAACCAATAGCAGACACTAAACAGTGGCAGCAACCAAGTGAACCAGCAGCAATGAAGACACAACAACAACAACAATGTCTAACAGCAACAACAAACCAAGCAGCAACCAAATAGACCAACCAGCAACAAACAACCAGTGGCAACAAACTGGACCAGCAACACCACAGACCACAAACAGCAACAAAAAAATCCAGGCAGCAACACCACAGACCAGCCAGCAACCAACAACCAAGCCAGCAATATCAATCGACCAAGAGCAACAACACACAGCAACAACAACAACGACTAACAGCAGCTATTGAATCTAAGGCAACGAGACAGTAGCCAAGAAACTCGATGAAACAGTGACTCCAAACCAATGAAACAGTAGCCTTTTCTCTGTATCCTTCTATATGTATTCTTGTATCTATTTTTCTTCAGGTCTTTTTGCTTATCACACTCTATCTTTTCTCTAGTTTCTCCCAGGTATATATTTTTTCCTACTGTCTCCCCCTTTTACTCTCAGATTATCTCCCATCTTATAATTGACCAGCAGCCCCTACTGTTACCCCCTACCCTGACTTCCCAACCCATCATATTCCCTGCAAACCCCACTACCTACTGTCCAAGGTATGGACTCCAGCATTAAACAATAAGGCTGGTGGCAGGGACCTCAGTGGGGATGCCCTGCTGTGCTCAGTTCCACTAGCCCTTTGTATGGGTGTGTGATTAAACAATTATCCTATTAACTACAACCAATTATCCCTTTAATCTGAATCAAACAGTAACCAACCCCTACTCTAATGAATTGCATACAGGCAGATTCAGGGACCAATGTTACGAACTAATTCCTCGACGACTTTAATCACATTGGACTCATGATTCATTTTAACTACTAAAAACAGAGGAATTGGCCAAATAAAAGGCCTCAAAGGAGGATAGCAGGTCGACTGTTATGGGAAATTAGAAGCATGCTAGAATAGAATTGAAACAATGAATAAAACAAACACACATATTCACAAAAATCGCATTAAATCGACCAAAGAAGGAATGAATACCTTGCAAGAAATCTGCCGACCAAACTTCGAACTAAGATGTGGAATTATTGAAGCCAAACGGGCTTTAATCGAGATGTTCTCGATTGAGAACACCTAGACTAAAGTCCCTTGGACTTCAATTGCGGCTAATCCGGCTTGAATTGAGTTTCTTCAAAATTAGGGTTCTTGGGCTCGGATTTGGGGCTTTTGCATTTTTGGTTAGATTCGAAGCAAACCAATGTCATTGGGAGTGTGGGGGAGGTGTGAGGAGACTGTGGTGTGAATTTGGGGTAATTTGGCATTGGTTCGAGTTTGACTCGAATCTTCAAATGAAGATTCGAGGAGCTCCGGCATGATTCGAGGTTAGTGGAGGCTGGGTTCGTGATGGGGGAGGTGAGGGGAAGGTTTTGGCATTGGTTTAGTGGTGATTGGCCTACCGGAACCGCCGTGAGGCGATTTCCGGCAGGCGGAATACGGCGGCGTTACGCTAGGTGTTTGGGAGCTCCTGAGGGAGATGAAGGGAGAGGGGGGGGTCCGGCTTGGGGGGGGCGGGGTAGGGAATGAGCCTTATATATGATTTGAGAAGTTAAATCCTGATCGTTGGATCAAACTTGATCAACGATCAGGATCTTCTCACTTAAACCAAACGGTGTCGTTTGGTCAAGTCATAAGCTGAATGTATATTAGAATTAAAGGATTAATCTGGGCCGTTGGATAATAAAATCCAACGGTCCAGATCAAGTGTTACACAGGCTGAAGCTGGACGGGTATTTGGGCTGGATTAGAAGAAATCCGTTTGGGCTTGGCTTTTAGACTGAATTTGGCCCAGATCGGATCTTCATGATGTATTATATGTGCATGTGTATATATATATATATATATATATGTATATATATACATATATATATATATACACACATATGTATATATATTAACCTATAACACCGCTATTTTTACTACAATTAACGTACACAATTACATATTGCCTAAAAATGTAAATCACATGACTTCGATATCAAACACTAAAAATGCAAAACTTAGCATATATATTTTTTTTTGTATTTTTAATTTAAATAAATAAACGTGCACACAAAAAGATAAACTAACACAAAATCACAAAAATCATACCCAACACGAAACTATTTTTATTTTTTTGAATTTTCTGGGAGTACTTCTCAAGTAAGGCAAAAATCACGTGCTCACAAAAAGAACTACACTTACGTTTAAAGTTCCACCTCTTCAGAAACGATATTTTGTCCTCGGGGATAACATCCGAAGTTTTTATTCTAACGAACCAGCTCATCCAACCTCGATCATTTGTTTCATAAGTACTGGCAAAGATGGCTTTCGTTGTTCGACGTTGCAACTTGATGAGCCCTCAAAATAGTTGGGGCTGATACAATCGAATTAGGTGGTTGGGGGTAAATTCTAACCCCTCGTCCTTTTCGGAAAAAAAGTGTAGCATGATCACGATGCGTCAAAAAGAGGGGTGAATCTGGCCGAGGGTGACTTCGTATGTTTTGCAGAAGTCGATCACCACCGGATCAAGGGGACCCAATGTTAATGGGTAAGTGTAAACACTTAAAATCTCCTCACATGGGTAGTATTGCTTTCCCCGGGGGTTGGGATCTAAACCACGACCTCATCTCCCCAGCCGCAGTCCTTCATCATATCTTCAAGATGCTTCTTCGATATCAAACTAAGATATCGAGATGCATACTTGCATCGGCTTGGGACATCGGAGAGATTTTCAATGCTAAAGTTTTTCTTAGTGACACAAGGACCGGGAGTGATCTCCTCAAGAGTTGGCGGCAGCACCGGATTGGCCGACCGGGATGCAGAAGAAGACGATGCTTTATCCCTTTTAGGGATCGTTTTGGAAGTTTTTGACATGACTGTAAGCTATAAAATAGGGGTTTCACAACGATGTGATTTTTCTTACAAGACCTTGGCATTTTCCGGCGCTTAAAGAGGCATTGAAAATGGGTGATTAGAGAAACAAATGAATATGGGAAGATGTAAAGAAAGAGTAAAGTTCTTTACCCTGAGGAATCACCCCATATTTATAGAAGGGCAATGGCGGTTTGGCGACGCTAATGGCCGACCAATACTGGCGTGCATTCAATGTTTTGGGGAAGTGGATCAATGGGATGTTACGGTCACTTCGAACGCCTGCACCACAAAAATGATATCATCACTAAAGATTTTCGAAAAATGAGGATAAAAAATATTTCTTATCATCTTACTCTAAGAAATACGGGGACTATCTGTATACGGTCAAAATCGCATGCCTCCGACTTATGGGCTTGAGGGACCGTCCTGAATCCGAGTCCGGGTAAGACCAAGTTTGAGCTCGACGGACCAGACCCGAATTCGAAGGTGAAGCTCGATACATACCAAGGTCGAGTGTGATCAAACCCGAAATAGTACCGTTGTGGGTTTGTACGAAAACGAGCTAGATTCCTGTCACATCTCCAAAGTCATGGCATAAATCCCGGAATATGATTGTATTATTCTGTAATAGACTGTTAGACAACTATACCAATAATATTCCTTATTGTAAATAGAAATATTCCTTATTTTGGGTTCCCCTGTTATATAAAGGACACCCCAAACATTTGTAAGATCAACTAATCTTTGAGAAAAGAATATACTCTCTACTTTTTTGCCTACTGCTCATCAGAATTGTCCTTTAGCTTTATTATTCTTACTTTGATTCTCCTACTTAATTGTTCTTACTGCCCTAAGCCACCTCGAGGTAACTACTGCTAAGTAACATTGGTTTGAATAACTTCTATCTTTTATTTTACTTTATATTTCTTGATTATTAATTGGTATTGAACTAAATCACATATATTTAAACCCGCTAATCAAGTTTAATTGTTACTCGCATTTTCGAGGTAAACAATAACTAATAAGCCCCTATATAGTAAGAGAGTCTTACCTTAAATAAAATTTTAAGAAAGGTAATACCATGGGTTGTTGGTTGTCCTATGTGCCACAAAATGGCTTGTGATATTTTACGTCTTGAATTGTCCGCCTTACACACCTTGGATGCTCAGGTTAGTTTCTATTTGATTATATACTATAACTTAAATAGTGTATTGTTCTACATATTAAGAATTGGTGACTCATCATATGATTAATCACATATATGCTTATATAGTTAAATGGAAAATCTCGCATTTTCATTCTACTTTCTTCAATTTCTAATATTATTTAGATATTATTTTTATTTTCAAGTAAATTATAAATTAAAAACTAGTTTTTGTCGTCTCATAGTTGGTAAAACACCTCACCAACTTCTGAATAACAAGGAAAAGAAAGACATCGAATTTAGATGCAAATTAGAAGTTCAAAATATGTAGTCCAAAAACTCTCCATATATATAACCACAACTGAAAAATAAATATAAAGAAGGAAACATATGAAATAAATTAAGAAAGAACATAGTACAAAATATTGCAGTACAACTTAGTGATAGTAATTGGAGCTTGAATGATAAAACAAAATTCAATTATGTAGTTGTTCTTAGTTTCAATTTTTTAAGGAGGAAGTAGGCTAATAACCTATATCCAATGATCATCACCAACATTGCTCCTACTTCAACTCCACCAGACTCACGGACAACTGATCCATACTTTGAAAATCCCAAGGAGTTATACTGAATCTTTAAGAGAAGTCTGTATGAGTGATAGTTAATAGAGATATACCGAACCCATGAAATGAATCTTGGAACTTCCTGCAATCACAAAATTTTAGTCACGAACAATGAAAATCATTAAAGGAGAACCTTGGTGTAGCTGATAAAGTTGTTGTCATGTGACAAGGAGGTCAAGGGTTCGAGCCGTGAAAACAGTCTCTTACAGAGTAAGGCTGCATACAATAGACTCTTGTAGTCCAACCATTTCTCGAACCCTGCACATTACAGGACCTTAATACACCGGACTGCCCTTTAAATAATTAATATCATTCGTTAAAATTGTTTGATGTGATGAACGTTTTTTTAATGGTACACAATGCAGCTGATATTGACAAACTCTTTCTTGCCCTAGTCCATTTAATGTTCCTGAAAACTTAGAGTTCCTTTTCTCTGCAGCCTAATGGGATCTAAACCATTCAAATAGATAGGGGAGGGGCGTGCAAATTGTACATAATAAGTAGTACTTGCTGCTAGCAAGGACGTACCTACGTGGTCCCAAGGGGTAGAGTCCGAAACCGAAATAACTCCCAAATAAACAAAAAGTACCCTTTTAAACTTAAAAAAAAATTACCAAAATAATCATTTCGCAGTATAAGACTGCGAAATGCACTAACGGCCGTTAGTGCATTTCGCAATTTTATACTGCGAATTATAATTTTTTTTTTGTTAATTGTTTTTTTTTGTAATTCGCAGTATAATACTGCGAATTACTGCTCAATTTTTTTTTTAATTTCGCATTATTATTGCATGTTATTAAAAAAAAATTAGCAAATTTTATCGTTTTCACAATTAACAATTTTATTTTTGTTGTGTTATTGGTTGCTAATGTTTGAGTTTATTTTCATTTGCAAAATCTTGTACTTTTATCATAACTAGTATTTGTATACGCGCGTTGCGCGTGTACTCTATATTTTTTAATTTATTCTAAAAAGACAAAATTATGGTTGATTAACTTGCAAAAGATTTTTTTCTTCTTCTCATCATAATGCAAATTATTCAATTGCTTTAATAAGTACTACATATTTATTGTTGCAACATATAGAAATAATAAATTATTTTTGTAAAAATAGATTAATTCAATCGTTATAGTATGATTAATCTACAATTCTTCTTTTTATCTAAACACATAATCATGCATATCAGATTCTTCATCTGGTAGTATTTCTTCAATCGTTTGATTATGAAAATATTACTTTAATATTGTATTGGAAGGAGTTAGAATATAAAATTCATGTTGATCAAAATTAGAATTTATTCTTCCCACATATGTAATATTTTTATTTTCTTGTATGGCTATAATCAACTCTCATATAAATAAAGACTTTTTAAAAATGATTAAAAAATTTACAAAAATAGTTAAATAACTATTTATAAATATTAGGAAATAATTATTTTTTTATATATATTTATTTTTAGTTTCATAAATATATATAAACAATTTTCGCAGATTGTAACCTCGTTTTCTTTTTTAGTATGTTATTTTCAAGTATAAAATGATAAATGATTAATATTACTCTGTAAGATAATTTATAATCCTGAAATTGTATCATTGAAAAAATTTAATTCTAACTTCAAATATATTCTTAATAAAAGGTAAGCGATCTACAAAGTTAGAAGAAAAAAAAGGGAAAAAAATACTCTTATACTGAAAGTTGTCGAAACAATCCTAGTTTGTAATTACAAGTGCTTATTTAATATTCCTATATTTAAATGTGGTCGCAAGTATTTCATTTCTAGAATTGGAAGGAATTGAAAATTAATGTCCTAAATATTAGAGAAATAGTTAAATAACTACTTATAAATATTAGGAAATAATTAAATGGATATTGCTAAATATTAGGAAAATAACTAAATGACTAATTTGTCTAGTGTGAATTATATTTTAAAAGGGTAAAAAGGCAAACGATATTTCGCTAAGGGCCTTCGTGCTTTTAATATAGTATAGATTAAAATATGTCGAATTCTGAATTATTTAAAAAAAATGTATCTAGTAAATTATTCTTAGGAAAATTATTTACCTTCTCAAGTATTTTGATGCAAAATTACTTGTAACTCATAATATTATGCATGCCGCTTATGTTGCTTTAAATTAATACTAGTCGGTTAGAAAGTAGTCTAAAAGCAACCAAAAATAGTGGACTATCAAAAAACTTCAACAACAAGTTATTTTGTATAAATAAGTAATGGATTTAAATTATATATCTTCATAATGTAATGAAAATATAATTTATTCTGTTATAATATCTTATTTAACGCTTATTTTTAGCTATCATATTATTAATTAATGTTATTAAATAGAGTAATTTTATAATTATTTTTTAATTGATCTGATTGTATAAAATCATATTTACATAATGCATAAAATTCCTACAAACTATAGTTAGGAAGCATGATGAAAATAAACTCAAATATTAGCAACCAATAACACAACAAAAATAAAATTTGTTAATTGTGAAAACGATAAAATTTGCTAATTTTTTTTAATAACATGCAATAATAATGCGAATTTTTTTTAAAAAAAATGAACAGTAATTTGCAGTATTATACTGCGAATTACAAAAAAAAATTTAAAAAACGCATTTCGCAGTTTTATAATGCGAAATGGTTATTTTGGTAATTTTTTTTAAGTTTAAAAGGGTACTTTTTATTTATTTGGGAGTTATTTCGGTTCCGGACTCCAGTGGACAAACCATATATTTCCAGGAGGGTGTTCAAACTTTAAGAATTGAATAAAAAAAATTTGACAAAGAGTATTCAATATGTGTTTTATCCTTGTAAAACCTAATATTTTATCTATATACGCAATGTATATGTAGGTTTACCCCTGCGGAGGGGTGGCAAATTAGACTTAAAATATCATGGTATAGCCAGTTTTAACATTGGTCAATGAAAAATAGCCAGCGTTTACCAAGTCAATGAAAAATAGCCACTATTTTGCTACAACAAGGACCGGTCCAGTATAATATATGGGAGTTCTAGTGCATTTGTGTACGAACTCCAACATATTATGCTCGACCGGTATACTTTGCTAACTCCTGTAAAATTTGCGGGAGATTGGAGCACCAGTGCTCCAAACTCCAGTATATTATACTGGACAATTATATTTGCTGGAACTCCCATAAATTTGCGGGAGTTGCAGCATAATTATGCTTGAACTCCCATAAAATTTGCGGGAGTTCCAGCAGTGTTATTCTGAAACTCCTGTAAAATTTACGAGAGTTCAATCATACTTATGCTGGAACTCCCGTAAAAAATTGCGGGCGCATTTTTTCGGATTTTGAATAGTGTTTTTGCTCATATTTAAAGTGGCTAAATTTCGATAACTTTTGATACTTGGCTAGTTTTTGACGGTAAATTTGGCTATTTTTAAATTTCTCGCCAAATTAGACCCAAAAATATGTAGGGCCCAAATATGTAACCCGCGTGAATTTTAATGGGTTGGGTCAATGATATTTTTTTCACCGACAATCCAAATTGACCCATCTTATAAGCGGGTCAATTTAGGCTACTTAATGGGCCAGTAAACCAACCCGTGAGATGTCTTTAATTTCCTACCTTCATAGTTCATAGTTCATACCATGATATACATCAAGGTGAGAATGAGTCTTTTGCTCATTGTGAAGCCTATTAACTTATCTAAAATATTTTATATTGAGATATATACTAAATTTCTGTATTGAAATATATTTTAATGGTATATCTCTGGTAAATGGTAATAGAAAAGTTATCCTAATTTTCGTAAAAATTAGTATACCCAGCATAAGATGGACTTATGTTAGTTAATAAAACCAAGTAAATACACTTTACAAAGAGACTTTATTTTCAAATGTAATATATATTTTTCTAATAATTCTCATTTTATAAAATATCACCAAGAAATACACACTACTACACAAAAACCATCTGAAGGTTAGTTTCTACATTAACTAACTGAACAAATCAAAATATACAAAACTCATTTTCAAAATTAAATTTAATACCTTTTTTTGGTGGAAGAAATTAATTTATAAAATTTGAATTTGTCAGCGACAAAGTGTTAGTCAGAGGTAAAAGTTGGGTCATGTTGGACAGGTTGGGTTATGGGTTAGGTATTTGTTCTCAATTTCTAATGTATTAGGACTCTCTTTCTTAAAGGAATGAAAAAAAGGCTCCTAAAAGGATTAAATATCCTTAATTTTTCTTATCCTTTTCTTGAAAGACAAGTTTTGCGCATCTATAAATTAAGGATCTCTGCTTCTTACAAGAGCATAAAAAAAATATCAACAATGTAGTTATTAACGAGGTTTATTTAGAGGAGATTTTTCTCTCGATAGTTTTTCTTATTTTATGGAGTATTAGTTTTATCATATGTAGATCAATTGATCAAACCATTATAAACTATTATGGTAAGTTTAGTATATAACGGCAGCCAGTATCCTTCCCTCCAAACTTCCCACCTTACTCTTGGGGAGATTCGAACTCACAACCTCTTAGTTAGAAGTGGAGGTTGCTTATCATTAGAGCAACCCCTCTTGTCTACACAACGGAAGCTTCTGAATAATTAAATTAGTGGCAGTTATAATAAACCTAACACTAATGCTGATTTATCCTCTTGTGAAGGTGATCCATCTGCTGATAAGACATTATTAATTACCTGAACAAAGAATCCTCCAGACAACATGAATGTCATGAGAGTAACAGAAGCAAAAGTTGTTGCTTTTTTCACATCCATGAATGCTGCACCTATAGCCAAACCTAAGCCCTGAACATAGTGAAGTCAAAATGTCATATCAAGCTCAACTATAGTATGCTTCAATATGGTAATTGACAACAAAATGTTTAAATTCTAACCTGAGCAGCAATTATACTGAGTAAAACAGTAACCAATGTTAAAGAAAATGCAGGGAATGTCAGCTTCAACCCAACCATGAAATAGACAATCGCCAAGAATAATACAGGCAAAACTATGTCCAGAAGCAAATCAGTAGTAATTCTGGCTACGAAATAGGCACTAAGCTTGTACATGTTCACTGATCTCTCTTTAACCAACATTGCCCTTTCTTGTGGGAATGTGAAGATTGCTGCAAATAGAGGAAAGAAAGCCCAAAATACTGAAATGAAAAACAATAGTCCTGCCTGCAAATTTTCCATACCAAATTTGTTAAAGAACTAAAAAAAATAGAAACAAGCAAGTTTAAAACAAAATAAGCATTACTTGCCTGATCTGCCATCTTTGTAGGAGATGAAGTATCTGAATGCCACCATAATAAGCCAACAATAATAGCTGTAGCAATGACTTGAGTTATCCGAAGACTGCTGAAGTATTCGTGGCTTCGCTCCTTAATACCTCTTGTGAAAAGAATTGAAAACTGTTGGTTCCAGGTTGCACCAGAATCTCTTAAATTAGGCCAACTCTGCACTTCTGAATCTTCCTCTATTAGGCGATGATTCAGGAGCTTTTTCTTCTCTTTGTTGGCAACCCTTAATTCATAAGCCCCAACAAAATACTGAAATTTTTGGTTTTTTTAGATATATAATATCATATGGTTATTACAGAGAAGAAAAGAAGGCTGATCTGCTATACCTCATGAACATCAGCTGAGGAAGGTCCTTCAATTTTGTTCTTAAAAGGATGGTTTCCTGGTAGAAACTTATTCTCTAGATCTGAAGGAATAGACTTGTCTTTTATATTTCCATTTGCAAGATCAATAAGAAACTCTGCTGGATTCATTGCTATAAGGGGAGAACAACCAATTGAAGAGAAATATAGCATTGCTTCAGAGGCTTTGCCAGAATACAGCGAGCAGCCTTGTCCCAAAAGAATTAGCTTATCGAATCTGCTGAATAATCTACTCGATGGTTGATGTATTGTTGTTACCACTGTCTTGCCAGCCTATCAAAAATATAAGGTTTTTTGTTCAATGATACTTTTGAAAGCTATTCAAAATTGAGAGTACTCTTTGACAATGAGTACATACTCTGGCAATGTTGTGCAACATCTGCACGATTCTAAGCGCTGTGGTTGAATCCAAACCAGATGTTGGTTCATCTAGGAACAAAAGTGATGGATTCAGAAGAATTTCATTTCCAATGCAAACTCGTTTTCTTTCGCCTCCTGAAATTCCTCTAACAAATGCCCCTCCAATTATTGTGTCTTGGCACCTGAAATAACAACTTCAGTGTCCAACTTTACAAGGTATTACAATCTTAGAAGCATCAAGAAAGTTAAGCTAGAGACAACTTTACATGACAAGACTGTTCATGTGACTAATAATTCTTTTCTTTTTATGTGGTATAATCATAAAAGTAACACCCTAATGAAAAGAGCTTATTTTTTTGGTTAAGATAGAATATATCACCCTTAGAAGTGGAAAGAAGAACCATCATATATACATTTGTTCATAGAAAATGAAGAAGTTACCTTTCTAGGCCAAGCTCATTTATAACACTAATAACTCTCTCTTTCTTCTGTTCTTTAGATAGCGTATTGGGCAGACGAAGCAAAGCAGCATATGTTAAGGTTTCTTTCACAGTGAGATGCGGAAAAACAACATCATCTTGCAGCACAAACCCGATCCTGTTGAGTGACTATCAATAATTCTCCATTTGAACTATAATATTAGGATGGAATTTTATCAAGAGTAGTTAGTGCATTTACCTTTGTTTCAATGACTTATTATATGGCTGGTCATTGTAAGTAATCATTCCACTATCATTTTTCACCTTTCCACTTAGAAGCTTGAGTAAAGTTGTTTTACCACCTCCTGAAGGTCCCATTAAAGCAAGAACTTCACCTGGACAGGCTGAACCACTCACTCCTTGCAGTATGCACTTTTCTGCATCAGAATGCTTTTCTCCCTTAAATGCCACTGTGTACTTCACATCTTGAAACTGCAAAACAACCAAAAAAATGTATGTATTCTTAATCCTTATATATAAGAAGTTGAGTGATCATAAGAGATCCATGCATTAACAACCTTAAGACGTATATGTAATGTTGGCTCAATTTGTATTCTTCTCCAGCTGCATGAATCTGCATCCTCCTGATCCATAGGGCATGATGTCTTCTCTTCCAAGATATTGTTCTCTGAACAACAAAAATTGTCAAAAAAATCACATATATAAAAAAGGCAACCTAGCCACTATTGAGGCTGCTATAATTTATGTTCTGATGTCTTAATGATTTTCTTACTTTTCTGCTTGTTTTCTAGTGTCTCGTCACCAGAGATGCTTTGTGAGGTAATGGAAGATTGGTCGTAGGAGAAAATTCCCATTTTTCCACTTGAAGTCTTGCTTATAAGTGCATCTTTTTCGTTATCATCATCGCTCATTATCTCATCTATGTTTATTAGAAAATGAGAACTAAATGATCTTGCATGACGCAGAGATTTTCCGTGTATTGGTGATTCCTTTGCGAAGTCCAGGCTTCGCATCTTTATTAAGCCTTTCTTAGTCTTTTTATTGCCTTCTATTTTACTTGTGCAAACTACATTGTTGGTTTTTTCAGATGGGAAAATCTTATCCTCATCGATATTTTGCATGATAACAGCTTCATTATTGTCAATGCTCTTGGAGAGAACTAGTTGTTGCTCCATATCTTGTGGTTGGTTAGCCTTCAAACTGTGAACTCAACTGCATAAAGTTATTAAAGAAGAAAGATAATCTATCAGATTAAACATATAATGCAGAGTTATTTACAAACTTAAAACTCATTTCATTACAACATTAACAAAAAGAAAGAGTTAGTTAGTTTTGCAGCCGAGAAAGAGAACAACCTGAGCAAGATTTGTTGAATAAGAAGGTTTACTGTCACTTGAGTTTTCTTGTCATAAGTTTATATAGACCTTTTTTTTTTAAGTGCCAATGCTAGTGACAACATTGGCATATCATATGGTTGTCTCAATTAATGCATCTTTAAATCGTTCAGGAGTAGATTTTGGAACCGTACTAGTTCATTTGATGTTTCTTTTTCACAATGTCTAGAATGTACATTTTGATTGGTTCTTCCATTTGCTCAGATGGTGTCATTTGGAATTCCCTAAAGCTAAAGTAATTCAACAGTAAATGGCTTACAAAATCACCATACAACTAGAATTTTGTCACGTCTATTTTAACTGAATAATGATGACATGAAATTTTACCCTAAAATATGTTTCGTATTGGTCATTCCAATATCCAAAAGAAGCCCATCCAGCTGTACGTAATTTGACATTTTCTGGATTGCACCATTCCAGCCCTTCCTGAGACGTATTGGTATAGCCCAAACTTTTGTCCACAAACCAATTCTTACAAGTTACTACTCATTTAACTTATTATATTCACAATGTAGCATAAAAGATCTACACTCTCAGTATATAAAAGAAAGAGTCAAAATTTTAAGTGTTTGTTTTAACAGAAAAGCTTCTTCATACATAGGTTGATTTTCTTTTGTTAGTTAGAGTATATGAACTGTACAACAACTAAAATTAAAGAGAGTCAGAAGAAGGCAAGGCTCTGGTCGGTGCCCTTTAAGCTAGGGCAAAGGAAGAGCAGTGATCAATAGTACATTTTCAGAGTGTTTCGGGTTATTAGAGCATGCATAGATGAGGTAGATTCATTGATATATTGCTCTCATGTCAGGAAGCAGTAGCTGTCTGTCCGTATTGTACCTTCTGTTTACTAGGACTTGAACAGTTTTTTCTTTTAGTCTTTTGTTACTAAATTGTACGAAATTATTACCTGTTTTGACATGTGCTACACCTTTTTGTCATATAACTCTTCTCAAATAGCCACAGATTTTCCTGCTGAAACCAGTCCTCATCGAGCCAATGTTTTTCATTTGTTTTTATTCCCCTTTCCTGAGCCGTTGGTCGATTTGGAAACAGCCTCTCTGCCCTTTCGGGTGGGGGTAAGGCCTGTTTACGTATTTCCCTCCTCATAACCCACATTGTGGGATTATACTGGATAGTTATTATTGTTGTTGTTGTAGTTATCTAGTACTTGTGTTGTGCTGGTAGAGGTAACTTGTACTAATAGTCTGAGAGAAATGCTCCGTAATGTCTAGATTTTACATTGTAGAAGGATTGACGTTCACATGAAATTGACCAAATCCAAAAAAAATCTCTGAAGTTAATGGCCAGCAACTACCTTGTCATCTTCATCTAGACTATTCAAATTGACCGATCAAAAAGCATGCCTTGTGGACACACGTTACCGGAACTCCCGTAAGTCATTTTCATCACTAAGATACCTGTTTCCTTGGCCTTCACTGACCATTCACAGTGGCGGAGGCAGGATCTGTAGATTTTAAATCTCTTTGATCACTAAACTACACTTTTAGATTGTGTTAAGAGTGTTCAAAACTTAATATATAAAGGTAAAAAACATATTTTGCCTTATATATATAGTGTGAGTTTTCGGCAAAGGGTGTTCGGATGAGCAACCTTGCGCCCCCTAAATCCGCCCCTGACCATTCATGGTTTTATGTATAGCAACCTTCAGTCAGAGTTGCAGAATTCCTCAAATAATTCACGCTATATGCTGTTTCTTCTTGTATTCAGAGATCGATGTAGCATTCTAATTAAACTTTTGTATGTCAAAATATAACAGCTATTCACTTCCAGCATTCAAGTATTCAACACCATCTGACACACACTCCTAGTAGTCCAGTGGTTATAAGAGTGGTCAACTGACCACCCTTCATAGAAAATTGCATTGTGTATATAAGTAAAATATTACATTTTAGAAGTATATAACACATATTGAACACCCTTTATTGGAATTTTTTTTTACTTTTTTTAAATAAACACCCTTGAAGAAATTAGTAGCTTCACCGATACCTAGTACCCAACGAAATTGCCTCTGCACACATATGTCTTTTCTCGTAAATATCAACAATCCAGCTAGTATATTTTTCAACAACATACCTATGCACCATATTATTCCTCCTACAGTCTTTAATTTTTGATAGTTTTGGCTGCATTTTCTTCTAAATGCTATTTGCATAGTCTAGAATTCTTGCATCAGGTAGAATCTCTCTGTAATAATTCATTATCATATATCAAAACAGTTAAAAGGCCTTCTGTATGGTACTATTCATTGCTTTTCTGGTCTCATATTTCAAAAGTTAATAATTATGGTTACTTACACCAGCAAGTATGACTAATAGTGGAAATGTTTGTCTTTCTGTCATATACAGGAAACTAGTCCAAGATTCTCTAACAGAGGATAAGTACCTGTGTGCTTCACTCTTTTCTTAATTACTAGAGCTTTTTTACACTTAAAGTGAATATTTTAGAATACATAGACCTGAAAAGAAAAAAGTATTTGTTATTTTAAAATTAATATACCTAACCTTTGGTATGCAAAATAATTTTCTCTGTTATATCCGGCCGGCCTTCGTATAGAAAACTCAAAAAGAAAAAAAAAAGGGTCCAAACACTAAATGGTGGAGTCCAGAAGTTTTATGACTTCACAATAAGTCATCACTAAACACAATTCAACAAACAACAAGTTGTAGAAATTAAAGCAAGTAATTAAATCAAGCAGGAAACATTTTCAGGAAAAGTGGCAATTGAGTGGGAAAAAAAGATTCATCTCAATTTCAATTAGCTCTATAGTCCAACTTAATTTAATTACCTTTGAATTTTTTTAATCTTGAAAATTTTACACTAAAGCTAATGAACTGATAGGATTAGTCAAATAACAAAAAATTTGGTTAAGTATTAGTTTTTTAAGGAGGAGAATATGTCTAGTTCCTCAGTTTAGCACTAAGTTCGAGTACAAGAAACCAATGCAATTTTCAAACTAAAAGGACTTTGACTAGAAAAGGGAAGACCTACTGAATTCTATTTTTAATCTCTAACTAGTAGTCGTATTCGCGCGACGTGCGATCAATTTTAAAAAATATTAATTAAATTAAATTATAATCGAAATTGTTTGATCCTATTAGATTATATTGCTTTAATAAAATTCAATTGTCATTTTACTTGTCAATATGATATACCGAATATTGAATCAAGGGTACTTATATAGTTATTGAATAAATTTTTTGTTCTATATTGTTTTTATTGAATTAAGAAATATTTAATATTCGGTTTGTTTTTTTCATATATGAGAAGATTTATAATTTATTACTGTTGAAATATTTTTTTTATTTTAAATTTTATTATATTATTCTTAATAATATTATCTAAATTTTAATGAACAAATTAAATTATTATTTAATGAACAAATTAAAGTAATATGAAAAATCCTTATTTTTTCTTATTTATATTTAATTATACGATATTTATATTTTTTAATCTAAATAAAGTAACCAACCAATATATATATATATATATATATATATATATATATATATATATATATATATATATATCGATTACCATGTTACATTTTTTTTAGGTTACCACCTGACTTAATAATATATAGATATTTAACTCTACATCGGTGTTGAAAATAACATATGCAATATCCTAGTGATGGGTGAAGGGCTTAGTCCACTAAAATTTTGGTCAAAATCCTCACTTTCATAAGCTTTTCAATGACTATTTTCATGGGTCAACTCGAGTGCTCGGTCCTTAGCCCTTCCTTTTGACTTTATCCCTTTCTCTCTTGTTTTGAAAGTCCAGATCATTGTTCGATTGCATACTTCAAACCTCTATAAAAAAAAAAATTTGTTGTTATAATTAGACAATTTTCTTAATTCTTTCTATATTCTTTCTCTTCTTCAGTTTTGTGTGACTTGCTCGATGCTTTAACCTTTAAGACATATGAATAAGATTTCATAAAGTATATGTCTGGGACTTTTTCGTTCTAAACTTATTTATTCAGTTTGTCTAAGTTTAAACATTTTCAAAAAGTAACTAAAGTATTTTAAAAAATAAATACAAATGCGGTCAAAATCTATAATTTATCTTTAACTTAAATACAGATTTTTCGATAATCCGATCACAAATTATAATCGATATACAACTTGTATATAATTATGTAAGTTGTAGATATTTTGGATATTGTATTTGCACTCAACATACAAAATGTATGCAATATGTTTATTTCTTCTTTTTTCAGTTTTAATATGCAATTTCAACCAAAACCACTTCGAATCGTCAGCATATATATTCTTTCAAAATTGAAATATAAACTTCAAATGGTAGTCTCAATTATTTGCAACAACACTCAAATTCAAACAATAAATAATTTTTTTTATTTTCAAATTTAAAGCTTCTAAGCTTTATAAGGTTATCAATATGAATACACAACAACTTCAGTTTAGTTTCAATTACATTGTCAATTAGTTTCGATTTAGTTCCAAACATCGATCTTGTTGATAATTTCTTTTTTTTTTAAATCTAAAGAAACTTATGGTAACCCAATTATATTGGTGCTTCATGTATGTATGTATTTCTTTTTGAATTTTATTAGCTTCTTTTAATTTATTTCAATTAATTAAATTAATCATCATTTAGAGTTAATTAGTTTAATTAGGTCCTTAGAATTTTATTTCAAATTTATATTATATATATATATATATATATATATATATATATATATATATATATATATATATATATATATATATATATATATATATATATACAAAAAAATTTAAATGAAATGGAATATAAAGAAAAGAAGGAAAAAATGGCCTGTTAAGTATACTAAGTTTTGGGCCAATACTAGCCACAATTCACCAGCCCAAGCCAAAAAACCCAAAACAAAACCCGTGAAATCCACCCCATGTCCGGCCTAGGATCTGGTCGAGCACCGCAAGGTCCCCCAAACGACGTCATTTGGTTTATAGTCAATCTCAGCCGTCTAGGATTTTTGATCTGACAGTCGAGAAGTAGGGGTGTTTTGATATATTAATGTCCAAACGCACCGCTACCCCCCTTCTCACCATCTCACAAACCCGTCGAGACTATCCCTAATTCCGTTTGCCATCGTCGTCTACTGCCCACCGAAATTCGCTTACGGTGGTAGCCAACGTCCAATGTCCCTCAAAATTATACCAGAGCCTCCTCTCCCTTACCCTATCACCAATCCATTCTTAGTTTCCTTCAAAATCCTACCCAAGCCTCTCAAATAGACGAAACTCTAGCGCTGCTATGGATTCTTTCACTGTGTCCGCCGCCGCCACCACCAACCCTCACCAAATGAACACCACAGAACCACCAAAGCACCCTCATGCTAAATCCATAATATATTTCCCTCAAATATTCCCCAGACTTCCGAATATCAAATCCAAAGTCCGGATTCTAAGAACCAAAGCCAAACTTGAATTTGCAAGGTCTTCTCGAGTATTCACAACTTTTAGGCTCGATTTAGTCACGAAATAATGTTGTTCGTTTGTTCTTGGCAAAAAACAAACGATTAACATCATTTTGACACTCAAATCGAAGGTCATTCATGTTCGAGTTTAATTGGAAAGTTTTTCTTAGTTTTATTTTGTTTATTTCACCATGTATTTGAATTTTAATCTGGTCGTTCACACATGTTTCCTTCATGTTTAATAGGTTGTGCATAGTTTTCTTAGATTTTCTTTAGGTTTCAAGTTTTTGATTTTTCCTTTTCCTTGTTCGAACTGATTGTTACAATATAGCATGATTTTGTTTGTTAATTAATTTTGTTGAGTTTAAGTAGTTAATCCATGCCTAAAATTAGGGTTGTTTGAATTTTCATTCCAATTTTGGGGGTTTGTTATGATTGAATATCGTTTGGTTATTTCTGAATGATTCAAACTCCTTGTAAGTAACCATGGTCATCACTGACCAAGTTAAAAGGGCTGATGTAGTTGGACTTGGGTTTAACTTAACCTAAGTTAGTACCCTCAGGGGTTGGCCTGGTGGCAATTGACTTGAGCCTTGGGGTTTTCTCCCTTTCAAGGTCTCAAGTTCGAAACCCACCGGGTGCAAACAATTTCTGAGGGACATCGGACTGGGTAAAACCTGAATTAACTATGGTGCACTTGCGGAAAAATCCTTGCCGAGGGCATGTGCACCCCTGGATTAGTCGGGCCTCGAAGAGACTTGGACACCTGGTACCAAATCAACAAAAAATTAGTAATTTCAGGGGTAAATATATGGTACACTAGGGGCAATATAGGCAGTTTAAAATAGGAAATCTTGCAATACAAGAAAATAGAAGCCTCTAGAAGCTTCTAGATTGATGTTCTATTTGAATTTCATGACTTAGGTAGTATAACTTGGGTAGCAAGTCAGGATCCTAAGGACTTTTAAGAAAAAGCTAAAACTTAAGAGGGGGCTAAGGCGCAAAAAATAAAATCTGACGTTGCCCTACTTATTGGCCTATAAAAGGCATTGCATCCTTGCCTTGTATGGGAAGTTTTCAGAATCGAGTTTCATAGAGAGTTTTTTCAGAGCCTAAGATTAGAGAGTCTACAGAATTTGAGAGTGAAAATACACAGATTTTAGATTTAGAAGTAAAAAATCTTGAAAAGTTCTACGTGGCTAAAATTCCCAAAAAAAAAAATATTGTTCCATTGCTTCTGCCTGATTTTCTTTGATTTTCTCTCATTTTGAAAGCATTTTTTGTCCATATAAGGCTTAAAAAATAGTTTGAACTTGGCTCTAAGGTTTGGTCCTGAAGTCTTTGGGTTTATATTCAAGTGAAATTGCTTTTGGGTAGACTGATTGAACATTGTTTTTTGTTTTAAAATTGGTTTGGTGGGATAATCATGCTGTTGATCGCTGCTGTTCCAGTTCATTACCTCACTTCTTTTATTTCCTTTTCCATTTTCAGGTATTCCTCATCTCTATGAATGCCTTCGAAGTGTGATTTGAAGCATAAGTGCGAAAGCATGAAAAAAAAATGCGATTGATTGTTGAAATGCATATGTTCTTCTTTCAGTTCTGCAAATAGCCTGTAATATATGAATGTTGACAGATGTATTTGTAAAAAATGAATTGTAGGTGATTTTAGCTTAGAATGCTGATTGTATAAAATGAATGTTGTTTTCTCATGATTTGGTTATAATATGTTGTAATCAGTGCTAATACCTTGACCTTAGGTGTTCCATTTTAGATTTGTTCTTGAGTTTGAATCCAAGGTAATTTTTGAGCATGATAGAATATGAATATTGTTGGATTTCATGATTAGAACTACTATGTCTTCAGTATCAGTAGTGATTCTTAGACGGATGTTGAATTGTAGGTTAAACATACATTGAGGTTGAATACAGTGTTTACATGGATGCGTTGTTCATTATTTTAAATCAGTTTTTTAGTTCAAATAGATCAGATTTTGGAGATTATATTAATTATATTAAATCATAATTTTAGCTCCTAATGTTGGACGCAGTGTTTACATGGATGCATTGTTTAGTTTCAATTTGGATTGGCATTAATATTAATAAGCATGCCTGCACCTAGGAGCCATCGGGCCCAAAAACTGGCCAGCTTCTACAACTGAGGCCCCGAAATATTTTCTGCTTTGAGATGGGCCTCTAGTTAATTACCATGGCCCAGATCATGCGCTAGCATGCAGTCAACTTCAGTCACTTCAAGTATTAAAGCATTGGGCCTCTCCTTCAGACCCAGTTGTGTCACATGTGTGTTCTTGTGTTTGGTAATTAGACTTTAAATCCTTAGCCCATATTTAGCTCTTGAAACCAATCCTTATGACTTTAGTCAATTAGTAAGACCCTTTAGAATAATTTTAGGAGGTCCATCTTAGATAACATCATAGTCCGTGGCCCTTCAAGCTTTAATCGAATATCCTTTAAAAAATTAAAATGACAAATTGTGTGACCTCTTAATTACTTCGATTAAAATATTTAAAACTCGGGACGTTTCATTTAGCGAATTTTCATGGCCTCCCGCAAAGTAATCGACATGCTAGTCGCTTTAGGCGTGCATTTTAATGATCTACTTTCCTAAACTCGGGTGCACATTTATGTGACAAAAATTTAAATCTCAACGATGTTAAAATATGTTAAAAATTACGGGTGTATTTATTTGACATGGTTCGAGACGTATTTTAATAACGTTACAATTTTTCTTAAAACTAATCTAAAGCGATAAATAATTTTAAATTGCACTATA
>JASVEL010012701.1:0-65223 GCA_032618575.1 Nicotiana noctiflora
GATTGTTGAGTTTTATTTTAAGAGTGAATGGGAAATGAGAGTGTATTGCACCAAGTGAATGGGAAATGAGAGTGTATTGCACCAAGTGAATGGGAAATGAGAGTGTATTGCACCAAGTGAATGGGAAATGAGAGTGTATTGCACCAAGTGAATGGGAAATGAGAGTGTATTGCACCAAGTGAATGGGAAATGAGAGTGTATTACACCAACAAGCAACAAGTGCCTATTCCACCATGTAAGTGCCTCCTCTATGATAGCCTAGTGCTTGTTACATCATGGAAGGGGCGGATTTATCTCAAAAAACTGCTATAAATAGAGCAGAAGTTGGAGAGAACGAGATAGATCAGAAAAACACTTGAGATACTCTCTGTATACACTCGATATACACTCTGTATACACTTGATATATACACTGTATACACTCGATATATACACTGTATACACTGGAAAAACGAATTTCAATCTCTTTGGTAAGAATTCAACATTGGCTATACATTGCATTCCTTCCTCTCAGAATTTCCATTCGACTTATGAGTTGTCCTCCTTTATTCGGCATTATTTTAACTACAAACAAAGCATCCGTAAGTGTGATTTGCTGCCAAACTTTGTGTTCGCTGGAATACTGGGGTTTGAATTACCACTACACCAGTGTGTAATTCGTTCTATCCTGGGAGGAAATAATCCATAACCTTGGGTACTAGGAGGGGATTAAATTCCTTAAGGAAACACTGTGAATTCAGTGGGCTCGAATTAATTATTGCTTTATTTATATTTACGTTTTATACGCTAACATTTTTATTGTCCAGAATTGTTATTTAAAAAATATAGGATAACAACCAAGAAACCAACAAGCTTAAGGAATTTAATAATTTTTATTTCTATATTTGTGTTATCCTTATTATTCTGGAAATTAAAACCTTTGTGGTTTTGTGTACTCCCGTTTTGGAGAGTAAAGCCTTCGTGGCGGTTTGTTGGAGATTAAAATCTACGTTATATTTTTAACTCCGGTTTTAAACGTTTATTAAACGTTTGTTTGTGTCATTTTTTTCTCCAGAAAATGACTAACGAGAATGAGAACCATGCTGTTCCAATGGTGACTGCTAATGCCTCAACAAGCCGAACGACTCCGGCAGCATTGGCACCGGCGGAGAAACCCGGAAAATTTTCCGAGATTGATTTCAAGCGCTGGCAACAAAAGATGTTCTTCTATTTGACTACTCTGAGTCTCCAGAAGTTCATCAAGGAAGATGTTCCTGTGTTGTCCGACGAAACTCCAGAAACTGAACGCTTTCTCGTCGTTGAGGCGTGGAAGCATTCAGATTTTTATGCAAGAATTATATTCTAAGCGGGTTGGAAGATTCTTTGTATAACGTCTACGGTGGCGTAGAAACGTCAAAGGAACTGTGGACTGCGCTTGAAAAGAAATACAAAAGTGAAGATGCTGGGTTGAAAAAGTTTGTTGCTGCAAAGTTTTTGGACTACAAAATGGTAGATAGCAAGTCTGTTATTACCCAAGTCCGGGAATTGCAAGTGATTATTCACGATCTCCTTGCTGAAGGTATAAATCAAATTAATATTGATGTTGAAAGTAGTAACCTTAGTATTTTTACTAATGAAAATTTCATTGAAGGTCTTGTTATCGATGAAGCATTCCAAGTAGCAGCAATGATTGAGAAGTTGCTTCCTTTGTGGAAGGACTTCAAAAACTACTTGAAACACAAACGCAAGGAGATGTCCCTTGAAGATCTCATTGTTCGGTTGAGAATCGAAGAGGACAATAAAGTTGCTGAAAAGAGAGGCCGTGGAAACTCAACAATAATGGGAGCAAATATTGTTGAAGAGAACAAGAAGAGGAAGAAGGCTTCTGGACCAAAATACAACCCAAGCAAGAAGCGGTTCAGTGGAAACTGCTACAATTGTGGAAAACCCGGACACAAATCTACGGAGTGTCGTGCTCCGAAGAAAGGCAAGAAGAAGGGTCAAGCAAACATGGTTGAAAAACATGATGATGTTGATGACTTATGTGCCATGCTTTCCGAATGCAACTTGGTAGGCAATCCTAGAGAGTGGTGGATTGATTCTGGAGCCACTCGCCATGTTTGTGCTGTTAGAGAAGCATTTGCTACTTATGCTTCTGTTGGACCCGACGAGACGATTTCTATGGGAAATGCTTCTAAGGCCAATATTGAAGGATGTGGGAAGATATTTCTCAAAATGACTTCCGGCAAAGTGGTGACTTTGAACAACGTCCTTCATGTTCCCGAGATTAGGAAGAATTTAGTCTCTACTGGACTTCTTGTTAAGAATGGTTTTAAATGTGTTTTTGTTTCCGATAAGGTTGTAATAAGTAAGAACGAAATGTTTGTAGGAAAAGGTTACCTCACTGAGGGCCTTTTCAAGTTGAATGTAATGGTCGTTGAGAATAATAATAAAATTTCAGCTTCGTCTTACTTACTTGAGTCAAATGAATTATGGCATATACGTTTGGGTCATGTCAATAATAAAACCTTACGGAAAATGATTAATTTGGAAGTATTGCCTAAATTTGAATGTGACAAATCAAAATGTCAAGTATGTGTGGAATCTAAGTATGTTAAACATCCTTATAAGTCGGTTGAAAGGAATTCAAATCCTTTAGACTTAATTCACACAGATATTTGTGACATGAAGTCAATACCATCTCGCGGTGGAAAGAAGTATTTCATAACTTTTATTGACGATAGTACTCGATATTGCTATGTTTACTTACTTAATAGTAAAGATGAAGCAATAGACGCATTCAAGCAATACAAAAATGAAGTTGAAACACAACTTAACAAGAAAATCAAAATGATAAGAAGTGATAGGGGTGGTGAATATGAATCTCCTTTTGAACAAATATGTTTAGAATATGGAATTATTCATCAAACAACGGCCCTTACACGCCCCAATCCAATGGGATTGCAGAAAGAAAGAATCGTTCATTAAAGGAGATGATGAACACATTATTGATAAGTTCTGGTTTGCCACAGAACTTGTGGGGGGAAGCCGTACTTACGGCTAGCCGAATACTAAATCGAGTACCCCATAGCAAAACACAATCCATTCCATATGAAAAATGGAAAGGAAGGAAGCTCAACTTGAATTATTTTAAAGTGTGGGGGTGTTTGGCAAAAGTGCAAGTTCCTAAACCCAAAAGGGTAAAAATAGGACCGAAAACCGTTGATTGTGTTTTCATAGGATATGCGACTAATAGTAAAGCATATCGATTTATGGTTCATAAATCAGAAAATCCAGACATTCATAATAATACGGTTATAGAATCAGATAATGCTGAGTTCTTTGAAAATATATATCCGTACAAAAAGGAATGTGAGTCGATTAGTGAAGGATCTAAACGACCTCGGGAAAAAGCAAAAGAAAGTACACTTAACCAGGAAGATCCAAGGCGTAGTAAACGTCAAAGAACGTCTACTTCATTTGGACCAGATTTTGTGACTTTCTTATTGGAAAATGAGCCTCAAACATTTAAAGAAGCTATGTCTTCTTCGGAATCATTGTTATGGAAAGAGGCGGTCAATAGTGAAATAGAATCTATATTGAACAACCATACATGGGAATTGGTTGATCTTCCTCCCGGAAACAAACCGTTGGGTTCTAAATGGATCTTTAAGAGGAAAATTAAAGATGATGGCACTATTGACAAATATAAGGCAAGACTTGTGGTCAAAGGGTATAGACAACGAGAAGGTCTTGATTATTTTGATACATACTCTCCGGTTACAAGAATTACGTCCATACGAACGTTAGTAGCGTTAGCTGTAGTTTATGGTCTTGAAATTCATCAAATGGATGTTAAGACGGCTTTCTTAAATGGAGAGTTGGAGGAAGAAATCTACATGGAACAACCAGAAGGGTTTGTGGTTCCAGGTAAAGAAAAGAAGGTCTGTAGACTTGTTAAGTCCCTTTACGGATTAAAACAAGCACCCAAACAATGGCATGCTAAATTTGACCAAACAATGTTGTCAAATGGGTTTAAGATAAATGAATGTGATAAATGTGTGTACATTAAAAATGTTCCAAATCACATAGTCATTGTTTGCTTATATGTGGATGATATGCTCATAATGAGTAATGACATTGCCAATATAAATGCTACTAAGCGTATGCTAACTAGCAAGTTTGATATGAAAGACTTGGGAGTTGCTCATTTAATTCTAGGAATTAAGATCCATAAGACTTCTCAAGGTCTGGCATTGTCACAATCTCATTATATCAAGACAGTACTTGAAAAATTCAAGCACTTGGGCTTTAAAGTTGCAAAGACTCCAATTGACGTGAATCTTGCATTAGCAAAGAACAAAGGCCAAAGCATATCACAATTGGATTATGCTCGTGTGTTGGGTTGCTTAATGTACATCATGAACTGTACACGACCAGATATAGTCTGTGCTATAAGTAAATTGAGTCGATATACGAGCAATCCAAGTCAATCTCATTGGATGGCCATGAAACGAGTTTTGGGGTACTTAGTACATACCCAGGACTTTGCTTTGCACTATAATAAATATCCTGCGGTCATTGAGGGATATTGTGATGCAAATTGGATCACCGGATCAACTGATTCCAAGTCCACAAGTGGATATGTATTCACCATTGGTGGAGGAGCGGTATCTTGGAAGTCGTCCAAACAAACTTGTATTGCCCGCTCTACAATGGAGGCTGAGTTCATAGCCTTGGATAAAGCCGGTGAAGAAGCTGAATGGCTCCGGAATTTCTTGGAAGATATTCCATTTTGGCCCAAACCCTTGGCACCAATATGCATACACTGTGATATTCAAGCGGCAATTGGAAAGGCTGGGAGCGTTATGTATAACGGTAAATCTCGTCATATACGACGAAGACATAAAACCGTTAGACAATTACTCTCTAGAGGAATTATCACGATTGACTATGTAAAGTCAAGTGATAATGTGGCGGATCCACTTACAAAAGGCCTAACTAGAGATGTAGTTGAGAAATCATCAAGGGAAATGGGACTGTGGCCGAGAACAAGTCATAGTGGCGGTAACTCTACCTAGAAGACTGGAGATCCCAAGATCTAGGTTCAAGGAGATCAAACAAAGTCATTTATGACGGTTCAACATTGTCAAATAAACTTTTGGTCCATTCTCTTATAAGACAATGTTCAGTACCAAGGATAAAGCATTAAGGCTTTTTAATGATTTCTAAATTTGATACGAGGTATATCAAATAGTGTATCTACGGGATGACACGTTTAGGAATCACCTATGTAAGTGTGAAGTGTTAGCCGCTTCAAGGAGAATTCTGTAAGGCCAGTTCTCTACGCACTTATGAAACCAGGCGGTGTTCATGGCTGAAACGAACACAACAATGAGAACCAAAGACGGTTAAGGGTTGGTTGTGTGACTTGTGGTTGTCTAGGTATACACCAAAGTTTGACGGTTCAAAGATATCAAATCTACCGATTGATCGAGTATATCCGACATAAGTTCACTACGGAAAGTTCAAAGGGAAACCTACTTATCCAGATGCAATTAATCCTTACTTGTGAATCACACTATTTTTCATGCATACTTCCATGATATAGCCATTCCCCATTCATGTGGGGGATTGTTGAGTTTTATTTTAAGAGTGAATGGGAAATGAGAGTGTATTGCACCAAGTGAATGGGAAATGAGAGTGTATTGCACCAAGTGAATGGGAAATGAGAGTGTATTGCACCAAGTGAATGGGAAATGAGAGTGTATTGCACCAAGTGAATGGGAAATGAGAGTGTATTGCACCAAGTGAATGGGAAATGAGAGTGTATTACACCAACAAGCAACAAGTGCCTATTCCACCATGTAAGTGCCTCCTCTATGATAGCCTAGTGCTTGTTACATCATGGAAGGGGCGGATTTATCTCAAAAAACTGCTATAAATAGAGCAGAAGTTGGAGAGAACGAGAAAGATCAGAAAAACACTTGAGATACTCTCTGTATACACTCGATATACACTCTGTATACACTTGATATATACACTGTATACACTCGATATATACACTGTATACACTGGAAAAACGAATTTCAATCTCTTTGGTAAGAATTCAACATTGGCTATACATTGCATTCCTTCCTCTCAGAATTTCCATTCGACTTCTGAGTTGTCCTTCTTTATTCTGCATTGTTTTAACCACAAACAAAGCATCCGTAAGTGTGATTTGCTGCCGAACTTTGTGTTCGCTGAAATACTGGGGTTTGAAGTACCACTACACCAGTGTGTAATTCGTTCTATCCTGGGAGGAAATAATCCATAACCTTGGGTACTAGGAGGGGATTAAATTACTTAAGGAAACACTGTGAATTCGGTGGGCTCGAATTAATTATTGCTTTATTTATATTTACGTTTTATACGCTAACATTTTTATTGTCCAGAATTGTTATTAAAAAATATAGGATAACAACCAAGAAACCAACATATCTAACGTACCTTCGTAATCATGGCCACCACTTCTAACTCTAAGCTGAAGAGCAAGCTGTTTTGAGCAAATGACAGCAGCTTGGACATGGGATTCTGCCATTGGTGTAAAAATAAGCTGAGGTTTAGGAACAGAAGGCACTAACAATCTGAGATTTTGTGCTGTAGATTGTAAGATTGTGGTGAAAGAAGCATTGGTTGGGGTGACGAAAGCTGTGGAAAAAGGGACACAGAAATCAGAATTCTGGCAAACACATTGGTAGAACTTTTCGTTGGTTGTATCTGAAAGAACATTTGATGAAAATGGCAATAAGACTACTAATAGTGAAAGAAAAACAGAGTTTAAGGATGTCATTGTTGAATGCTTTAGCATTGTGCTTTGGATTGGTTATGAAAATTTGAGGAGGGTGATGGTATTTATATATTGACGAAGTAAAGTTAATGTGCGATGATAACTCTATGACATAATGCAAATGTCAGGTTTCAAGGTTTGGATAATGTATTCTAGGTGATCACGACTTAAGAATGAATGCTACCAAGTAATTGAAGATGAATTTGTATTAAGCTCAAATTATTACTATCCTCCCTGAATTATGTCCGGTCTTAATTACCTTTTAACTTGGCCTTTCGAGAGTTATTATCCCATAGATGTTGATGTGGCAAAAAGTGTGGGTGCACTCACCTGCCATGTGGATTTTTCTGTCTAGATGGCATTTTCTGGAAAAATAAAATATATTATTTTACCTTTTTAAGAATATTACTTTTTAGATAATTTTTTTCGAATACATTTATAATAAAACTTGGATAGAACGACATTATTATTATTATTTTTATTTGGCCAAAAATAATAAAATTTTAATTAATCTTTTGTTTGAATTTGACAATAAAATAAAGATTTGTAAAATTGAAATAAATAGTCAAGGCATCAAAAAAGTTATAAAACATAGTTTAAAATTAATTATTTTGGCTATAATTTTATATATAGCTCTAATTTACGCTGCTTTAATTTATTTTTTTTTTTACAGATTTTACCTAAAAAGATAAAAATATACAGTTAAAATAAATAATCATTGCATCACAAAAGAAGAAACAAATACAACTGCAAGAAAGTATAAGTGCAATTATACACTCTTTTTATTTTTTATTTCCATGCAATGACTATTTATTTTTTGGTAACTCTTTAGACATCTTCACTATTTATTTCAATTGTATAAATCTTTATTTTCAGGTCAAATTCAAAAAATGATTAACTAAAACTTTATTTTTTTTTTCCAAATAACAATTTTTAGCCTAAATAATGTAGTTATATCCATGTTTTATTATAAATTTTATTCGAAAAAATTATCTAAAAAAATAATATTCTTGAAACGGTAAAACATATTTTATTATTCCAAAAAATACCACATAGACGGAAAAATTCATGTGGCATGTGAGTGCACCCACACTTTTTGCCACATCGACATCTAGGGGTAATGACTCTCAAAAGACCAAGTTGAGGGGGTAATTAAGACCGAGCATAGTTCGGAGAGGATACTAATAATAGGAGCTAACTTTAAGGGTAATTTAAGGTATTTTGCCAAAGAAATAGGAAGAAAAGGGAATGTGTTATATATTGTTTTTAATTCATTTCTTCATCTCATATCACATTCAGTCCATGATTTTACGTACAACAAATAATCAAAATATACATTAAATTCATGAATGCGACACACTTGAGAGTTGAGGGTCGCATTATACCCTCAAACTTCCAGATATGAGCTTATGTGCTTCTGAAGATGTTTAGGAATGTCCCACGAAGCTCACAATTCAAATAGGATTTGAAAAGATGCTAATTATAATTATGTACAATAATCAGAAGTTATCTTATACAAATTACAGGCAGTACATACGAGACAGGACACCTACAAGAACAAAATACAAAGGATGGCGTTCAAGATGAAGAAGCTCAGACTTAAAGTAAGAGCAACCATTTCTTGCTACTCAAAGAAAGATCAAACAGGAAGAGGATTTCACTTTAAGCAAATAAACAAATAGATAAAGAGATAAAGGAACAAATTAAAACATGTTTATCACCACTAAAGATTAAAAATTACGATGGAATGAATAGGATCCCTCCATTTTTGTACTAGTATTAGACACTCATTAGAAAAAAAAATGTTTTATCATTTTATTGTTCTAATTGGCATCATTTTAATCTTATTATTGTTATGCAATCATGAATTGGTGCCTTCTACGCTTTTTTTTTTTCTACAATGATCTTAAGTTAATATACAATAATATTTGAGTTAATATTTAAATATTTATAGATATTTAATAAATTTCTTTGTATATGTACACACACACCTCTTCTATACTATTTGTGGTTACTTGACTTGCCGGGTAATTGGATTGGTTTGGGGAAGCTTCAGAGTGAACCGGCATACCTAATCCCAAGTTTAGAGGCATAAGTTGAAAGAGTTGACCAAAGTTTGACTTTTATGTGGACGACTTCATAATGGTGTTTTGATGATTCTGATAGCTTCATATGATAATTCTGGACTTAGGCGTATGTATGGATATTGATTTTGAGGTCTATAGTTGATTTGGTAATTTTTGGCGAATGTTGGAAAGTTGGAATTTTGGAAGGTTACATGGAGTTGACTTTGTTAATATCATGTTCGGGTTTTCATTCCGTGAGTATGAATAGGTCTATTGTATCATCTGCGACCTGCATGAAAAATTTGAGGTCATTCGGAGTAGATTTGATATAGTCTAACATAAATTTTAGAAGTTGAAAATTCATTAGTTCACTCGCACATGCGATGGATTGGTCGCAAGTGCGAGGCCGAATAAGCGGTTGTCACGATCCAAAATCCACTAATGGTCGCGATAGCGTCAGACACTGCTGTCAGGCAGGCTAACCAAATTACTTGATGAAGTTCCCATTTTTAACAATCTTGAAAACTAATATTTTCCTTTAATTTTTCGTAAATAAAAAGGTGACTGCTTCAATTCCAGTTTAATAATAAGCAGTTAATATAAGATATTTCAAAATCATCCCAGAATCCGGTGTCACAAGTGCATGAGCATCTACTTATAAGGAAATAAAATATAACATTCGTCCGAAATACAGTGGACATGAAGTAAATACAATATACGGGAAGGGACTACACTAGCTGCGGGTCACCTCGAATAGTTTAACTCACCTAGTCCGTGAATCATCCGTGTTGCTACGCCTAGGAGGCCGCTAGAGTTACATATACATGTGCAACAAAAATGCACAGAAGTGCACTATGAATACAAAATAATGTGTAGTCAATGAGTATCATGTCTAATCTCGAAGAAGTAGAGACGAGAGGTCGACTTCAACACTTGCTAGTGGTCAAATAATAATATAATAAAACGTGAGGATATATTTATATAGCATTCTTAACTCACAAGCCGGAAAAAAAAAAAGGTGAACACCTTTAACAAAGAATAAAGGATTTCAAGATTTACTTTTCATTATCTTAATCAAATTATATTAGGCCATGAAAAGCAATATCAACATTTAAAATTCTTAGGCAAGCAATGTAAGCATGCACATATTATGCCGAGGTCAACGGCCCGCTCCAATAGAAATGTAAATTGTGCATTGCCGATGGTTGAACGGCGTGAACCATAGATGCATCTATTTAATCTGGCGAGGCGTTCAACTCACTCCAAAAATAAACACACACATTCAGACAACCAAGAAGTCCACAACGGAGAAAATTCTCCAAAGAATGCCAATCCTCTTTTAACCATTTAAGAATATAAAGTTTAATCAGTTTAGAAATTCATTTACTAACTCAGTGTGATTTAAGCAATTCAAGCTGTCAATAAGTTCACAAACAATCCAAGTATTGTCACACCTCCTTTTTTACCAATGCACATAACGTATAAATGTAAATGTGCCACTGTTTAATACTACACCCCGATAAGGAATATAATAATAATCAGTGAAGGAGTTTTTCCACTTAAAGGACAGTCGGAACGGGATCAATTTATTTAATTTTTTTTAGCCACTTGGGAAGATAATGGTGTCCCAAGTCACCGGTTAATCCCGAATCCGAGGAAATTGACTCTGTATTACAGTCCGCGAAACTAGAAACCTGAATAAGGAATTCTGTTAACCCGGGAGAAGGTGTTAGGCACTCCCGGATTCCGTGGTTTTAGCACGGTCGCTCAACTGCTCTTTTTGCTTTTATCTGATTTCTTTTTATATTTTAACTAGATGCTTTTAATGTTCCGCCTTTTAATTTTAGAGGAATTGCGACGTCACGAAAACACATTTCGAGTCACACCGCAACCGGTACGCCTGTGACTATAATGCATTTCAGTTTCGCCGAGAGTAAGATTTGGGTCACATAAATGCGCACCCGTATTTAGGAAAGTAATTTATTTACAAATCGTGCCTAAGGGTTCTATTGTCTTTATTAACTTTGGGAAAGACCGTGAAATTCATTAAACGGTCTTCCCGAGTCTAAGTCTTTACAATTAATTTGAGGGCCCCGCAATTGTGTATTTAGTGCGGCGAGGCTCATCTCATTTTTATTAACAATATAATTCTAAAATGACTACATTTCCCATTTTTTAGTTTTTATAAATAAAGAAATCTCATAAATAATTTAGAAATTAAAAATGCGATACTTATCTTATTTATGACAAAAAAAACTTAATGAAACAGATTTTAATCTATGTTTAAACAAATTTTTTTTTTTCGAAATTGTTTTATTTATTATTTTATTATTATTATTATTTTATTATTTTATTAAATACGAAATTTCACAACTTAATAATAAAAAAAAATCTAATTTAGAATAATATTAAAAAACTTGAATATATAAAAAAGAAAAACCAATAAAATCATTTATTCAAAAACTATCAAAAAAATTATAACAATATTAAAGTTTGTATGATAAAAGTATTTATTCCCAATTATTTAAAACTAAGTAAAAAAAACAGAAATCACAAATCAATGTAATTTTTATTTAAATTCGTTTTTTTTTAAAAAAAAACAACAAAAATCCTAATTGATTACATACTAAAAAAAATATTTATTTGCTACGTTTGGAAATATTTTTTTTTTATTTTTTTAAAATAACCAGTACTTAAATTAAAACTAAAAATAAAAGTGCAAAACCAACAACTAATATATGTACAAACTAAACCAATCTTATAAATAATTTAGACTCATATTTTTAACTTTTTTTTTACTATTTTTTAACTTAAACCCTTGATATTAACTAATTACAAATATTATTCAAAACCATAATCAACCTTAATTATTTACACCTATATTTTGAGATGGTTAAACTAGAAAAGAAACAATTCTTGTATTATTGAAAACTCAAATCGTACCTAAATGCCTAATTTACGCAAAATAATTAAAATTCGCATTTTTATTGAACTTACCTACATATTAACAACTTAGTTTATTAAAGACGATATTAAAGAAGTTCTAATTAATTTGATTAACAAAAGAGTAATTCATTCTTCCTAAACAATTTGAATATTAATAAACGTATTTACAACTATACTATTTAATAACCATTTTTAGAAGTGAATTATTATTGCTACAACAAGGCTTAATTATTTAAAGTTAACACAAAATTTACAAAATATTAATACGGAATTTATTAAAACATAATCTGTAAAAGAAGATAGAAAAACTATTTAACATTTCAACAAAATCCTCATCTTTCCCATGTATTCATCTTATCATTTAAACATGATTAGGTATGTACCTGATATTGGAAAGAAAAGAACACCGGTGATCAACACGACAAATAACAACACAGCAATATCACAGCAACAGCAACCTCAAAAATACCCAGTATCCGGATTTAAGCAATAAGATTTAATAACCAGAATTGAACTTCAGAATAAGATTTGTAAAAATGGAAGACTAATTTTTTCAGATTTTTTTTTTCGTTTTTGTTTTACTATTTGCTAACACTCTTTAAGATTTTTTTTTTCAGATTCTTCTCTCTCAAATTTTTTCTTCCCCCCCCTAAATGAAATATGATTCTAACTTATATACACAAGACTCAAGGTCCCCTTTTAATTAAAAATAAACCATTATTAATTAAAAAACTAAAAGTAAGATTTCCACTTTCTTTTTATTTTAATCCCACTTTTAATTCCACTATGTTATGTTTTATTCTCCATTATATATATTCTATTAATACTTTTATTACCACTATCTTTTGTTTTGTCTTCCACTTTAATTTAACAATAATTAAATAACTAATGGACAAAAATAACTTTAATTCAAATAATTGACTATAATTTGATGACTAAAATACCCCCAACATTATTAAAATTTGCTACTATACCCTTATCAGCTATAACCAATTTACCTAAATCAAACAACCAAAATATAGTAAATTTAACCAATTCTTAAACAATTTTAACAACCATTCTAACAATCTTGAAGAACAACCAAGAACAATATGATCTTTAACAACAAAAATTTCAGATTTACAATGACAACAAACAAGTAACTTCAAATCACTTAAACTTAACATATCAAACAAACTATTTTAATTCTACAATTAAAATCCGAATTTAGAATTAAGCAAAATAATGAACCAAATTTAGTCTACTAAACTCAATAATCATCTAATATTCAAATTAAATCTACCAATATCACAACCAAGATTTAGGGTAAAAAATGATTGAACTATAACATTTCTATATTAACAACTTAACAAAACACATGATTAAAGTAAGAAAAAATGAAGAAATAATCAAGAACATAATGAACAACTAGTAAGAAACAAAATCAATCATATACTATCTAAATCCGAAAATATACATATATATATTTATATATATAGAACCGGTCTATATATATTCATATATTCATAATATACATAGAAATGAAATTCCTATATATATATATAATATCTCATCCGAAAAATAAAGATAAATAACTAAAAAAAAAATCTGTCTGTCCAAAAATGAAAATAACAACAATAATAATAAAACGAAATATATATACATATATACTACCCTAAAGCAATATATATATATATATATATATATATATATATATATATATATATATATATATATATATATATATATATATATATAGATAGTATACGAAAAACCAAGAAAATATATATATTGTCCGAAAAAATAAAAATAAATAATAAAAATAACGAGAAATATATTCTGCCTGAAAAAAATAAAAAATAATATAAAATATACATATATACATATAGTCATATATATTTAATATACCCATGTATACACGTATATACACAGCATATTCATAGTATATACACATGCATAATTAGGGTTTTTATTACTTTATTCAAGCATATATATATATATATATGTATATATATATACATGTATGCTATATATACACATATATATACATATATAATATATGTTTACACCTATATACATGTATATATATATATATATATATATATATATATATATATATATATATATATATATATATATATATCCACCATTGCCGGAAAAATCAAAAAGAAAGGAAGATGAAGAAGAAGAGCATGGCTGCCATTGTCGGAGCTTGACAATAACAACCATGGCGACTGAACGTCACTGCCATGGACGAGCTTGAGCTCGGCAGCCATGGCCGTGCCTTGTTCTTGGCCAAAAGCAAACGAATTCATTTCTTGGCCAACACGCAGCAGCAGCTATGGCGAGCTGCTGCCGTGACTGCCGACGGGAGAAGGGCAGCGATGGCTGCTGGTTGTCGTGAGGGAGATGATGGCAGTGGCCATGGTAGCTGGCGGTTGGGTGAGGTGAAGAAGAAGAAGAGAGAATAGTGTAGTGGAGGCTTTTGTGTTATGTGTGTTTTAGGTTTAGGGTTAGTTTGAATAGTGTATAGTAGTGTAGTAGATGGGTTATGGGTTTGGGTCATGGGTTATGGGTCTTGGGTTTGGATTAAATGGTTTTGGGTTGGGTAGAATAGGTTTGGGCCTAAGTTTAAAATTTAAGAAGAGGCCCAATTCCGGATTTATCTTCTCTATTTTTTAAATTTTTATTTTTTATTTTTATTTGTTATGAAAGAAAATGTTAAGAGTAAATTATAAAAACTCAAAATTATCTTAAAAATACTAATTAACTCAGAATAATAATTATCACACAAAATTAGACGCTAATAAAAATGAAAATCGCACAAAATTGGACATTAAATGCTAAAAATGCAAACATACATATTTTTGTGATTTTATAAATAAACTTAATTATTCCTAAGTATAAACTTGAATTTTATATACAAATGCAACATATTTTTATATTTTTTATTTATTTAAACAAATAAATATGCATAGATAAATGCAAACAATTCAAGAAAATAACACAAAATTCACAAATATTGCAAACAACACAAAACTCTTTTATTTTGAATTTTTTGGGAGTAATTCTCATATAGGGCAAAAATCACGTGCTCACAGTACTCAGTTCACTTCTCAGTTTTGGAGAGCATTTCAGCAAGAGATGGATACGCAGGTTGAGTTAAACACCGCATTTCACCCCCAGACAGACGGGCAGTCTGAGTGCATTATTCAGATCCTGGAGGATATGTTGCGAGCATATCCCTGGCTAAAAGGGAATCAGGTCAATGTAGTTCGGAAAATTTTGGTAGCTGGGACTACCAATGAAACTGCGATTTTTTGCTGTTACTGTTGCTGCTGTTGCGGTTACTGCTTGTTGACCTCCTTATTACACCGGGGGAATGTAAAATGAAGAAGTTATTCTAAGCTATGATTCTACAATTACAATTATTCCTATCCTAGCTTTTGTTTGCTTCTCCTTGTCTCTTTTTCTTTGATTTTTTGAGATGCTCACTCTCCCTTTTTTGTTGATTTTCTTTCTTGTTTTCCTCTTCTTCTTTTTTTTTGATTTTCAATGGTACTTCTTGCCCTCGAGCTGAACCTGCTCAAAACAAAAACAACAAACTACTTTTTTTTTCTTTTTCTGCCCCAGTGTGGGCTTTTAGCTATATAAACCATGATGTGCAGAAATATATTCCCGTATTTGAAGGTGGGCGCCTAACAGAAATTAAACGTGCAATGCAAATGCAGAAATATATTCCCGTATTTGAAGGTGGGCACCGGACAGAAATTAAACGTGCAATGCGATGCAGAAAAGTATTCCCGTATTCGAAGATGGGCACCTAACGAGAATTTAAACGTGCGATGCGATGCGAGAAAAATATTCCCGTATTCGAAGGTGGGCACCTAACAGAAATTAAACGTGCAATGCGATACAGAAAAGTATTCCCGTATTTGAAGGTGGGCGCCTAACGAAATTAAACGTGCAATGCGATGCGCAGAAAATATTCCCGTATTTGAAGGTGGGCGCCTAACAAAATTTAAACGTGCAATGCGAAATGCGCAGAAAATATTCCCGTATTAGAAGGTGGGCGCCTAACCGAATTTAAACGTGCAATGCGATGCGAGAAAATATTCCCGTATTAGAAGGTGGGCGCCTAACGAAATTAAACGTGCAATGCGATGCGAGAAAATATTCCCGTATTTGAAGGTGGGGGCCTAACGGAAATTAAACGTGCAATGCGATCGAGAAAATATTCCCGTATTTGAAGGTGGGCGCCTAACGAAATTTAAACGTGCAATGCGAAATGGAGAAAATATTCCCGTATTAGAAGGTGGGCGCCTAACGAAATTTAAACGTGCAATGCGATGCGCAGAAAATATTCCCGTATTTGAAGGTGGGCGCCTAACGGAAATTAAACGTGCAATGCGATGCGCAGAAAATATTCCCGTATTTGAAGGTGGGCGCCTAACGAAATTTAAACGTGCAATGCGAAATGGAGAAAATATTCCCGTATTAGAAGGTGGGCGCCTAACGAAATGAAACGTGCAATGCGATGCGGAAAATATTCCCGTATTTGAAGGTGGGCGCCTAACGGAATTTAAACGTGCAATGCGATGGAGAAAATATTCCCGTATTAGAAGGTGGGCGCCTAACGAATTGAAACGTGCAATGCGATGCGGAAAAGTATTCCCGTATTTGAAGGTGGGCGCCTAACGAAATTTAAACGTGCAATGCGATGGAGAAAATATTCCCGTATTAGAAGGTGGGCGCCTAACAGAATTTAAACGTGCAATGCGATGCAGAAAAGTATTCCGTATTTGAAGGTGGGCGCCTAACTGAATTTAAACGTGCAATGCGATGCAGAAAAGTATTCCCGTATTTGAAGGTGGGCACCTAACGAAATTTAAACGTGCAATGCGATGCAGAAAGTATTCCCGTATTCGAAGGTGGGCACCTAACAGAAATTAAACGTGCAATGCGATGCAGAAAATATTCCCGTATTAGAAGGTGGGCGCCTAACAGAATTTAAACGTGCAATGCGAATGCAGAAAATATTCCCGTATTTGAAGGTGGGCGCCTAACGGAATTTAAACGTGCAATGCGATGCAGAAAATATTCCCGTATTTGAAGGTGGGCGCCTAACAGAAATTAAACGTGCAATGCGATGCAGAGAAAATATTCCCGTATTTGAAGGTGGGCGCCTAACAGAATTTAAACGTGCAATGCGAATGCAGAAAATATTCCCGTATTTGAAGGTGGGCGCCTAACGGAATTTAAACGTGCAATGCGATGCGGAAAAGTATTCCCGTATTCGAAGGTGGGCACCTAACGGAATTTAAACGTGCAATGCGATGCGAAAAATATTCCCGTATTCGAAGGTGGGCACCTAACAGAAATTAAACGTGCAATGCGAATGCGAGAAAATATTCCCGTATTTGAAGGTGGGCGCCTAACGAATTTAAACGTGCAATGCGAATGCAGAAAATATTCCCGTATTTGAAGGTGGGCGCCTAACGGAAATTAAACGTGCAATGCGATGCAGAAAATATTCCCGTATTTGAAGGTGGGCGCCTAACGAAAATTAAACGTGCAATGCGATGCGCAGAAAATATTCCCGTATTTGAAGGTGGGCGCCTAACGGAATTTAAACGTGCAATGCGAAATGCAGAAAAAATATTCCCGTATTAGAAGGTGGGCGCCTAACGAAATTTAAACGTGCAATGCGATGCAGAAAATATTCTCGTATTTGAAGGTGGGCGCCTAATTGAATTTAAACGTGCAATGCGATGCGCAGAAAATATTCCCGTATTAGAAGGTGGGCGCCTAACGGAATTGAAACGTGCAATGCGATGCGGAAAAGTATTCCCGTATTTGAAGGTGGGCGCCTAACGGAATTGAAACGTGCAATGCGATGCGCAGAAAATATTCCCGTATTAGAAGGTGGGCGCCTAACGGAATTGAAACGTGCAATGCGATGCGCAGAAAAGTATTCCCGTATTTGAAGGTGGGCGCCTAACGGAATTGAAACGTGCAATGCGAATGCGAGAAAATATTCCCGTATTTGAAGGTGGGCGCCTAACTGAAATTAAACGTGCAATGCGAATGCGAGAAAAGTATTCCCTCAGCCCGAGGACTGGGGAGCAGATTTTAAAAGATGTTACCTTCCTCTTTTTGGTATTTTTTTTTTTTTTTACCAACTTATCTCTTGCTCGTGAATTTCTCCACTTATTCGGCGGACTTTCTCTTTTTGGTATTTTAAATTTTCCACATTGGTCACATTCACTTTAAAGTGATTAGTGACGGTTTGTTCCTGCATGAAACAAAATTTATTAGATATAAACTGCTGGCAACTGGCATCTGCCGTCCCCACTTCTTATTGCTTCCTTTGTTTTTGCTTTTTCATGTTGCATGGCTCTTGACTTCTCGTCCCTTGCAGACTCTTTTTGTATTTTTCTCATTTCTCCATTTTTGTTTTGTTTTCTTTTTTCTTTGGCCATGTTTGCCAAGCTTCTTTATTCCTTTCCCCAATCTTCTATCCTTTCTGATCCAGTATTGTTTCAACTTCCGTTATCAGGAGTTGGTAGTTAGCTCTCAAAAGGGTAAACAATGAAATGCAGAAAAAATGAAAGAAAGGTAAGGGTATTTTGGAGAGATGACGGAACTTATCTGGGTATTTGTTGGCTGATTCCGCCGACCATGCCATGTATTTAAACTCCGACCCAGTTCGTTCCAATCATTATTCAGACTCTGAATTGCCTTTAACCCAAACCGATACTCTCTTTTGTTGCTTTTTTCTCTTTTCTGATAGTCCCCATGATCGCCTTACGGTGCCTCGAAAGGTTTTCACCAATAAGACTCTCTCATTTATTCTCTCAACCTCACAATCGTCTCACAGTGCCGATTAAGGTTTTCACTGATGAGACTCTCTCATTTTATTTCTCTCAACCTCACAATCGTCTCACAGTGCCGACTAAGGTTTTCACCGATGAGACTCTCTCATTTTTTTATATTTTCTTTTTTCATTTTTTCCTTTTGTATTTTGTTTTTTGTACCACGGGTATTATCCGACGCTTCGCTCCTCCTTCGTTGTATTTGTTATCATTTCAAAATTGATCAGAAGGTCTTTCTTTGGACTGTAACGTGGCTTTTGGGTGGGTTAAGAAAGAAAGATATAAAGGCTCAAAATTTCAACGAGGGTTAAAAATATTTACCATTCTCGGAATTATTAAACATAACTTCTGCCCCAGTTTCAATATGTGGGGAATTTTTGGATTTTTTCTTTATTGTGACTGAACCTCAGAGAGGCTGCCTACGTACCCTTTCGGGATCAAGTCAGACGTAGTTCATCCAACTTTATAAGTTAGATGGATTTCTTTTTGACTTTTTCCCGATTTTTGTCTTTTTCTTTTTCTTCTTTTTTTTTCTCTTTTTTTTTTCATTCATTTTTTTTATTTTCCATCATTTCTTTTTTCATTCTGGCAATTTCGATTTTATTGCACTAGAGCGATTCCGAGAGAGGGATATGAAAGAATTCATTCATTAAGGCTCAAAGGGGCTATCAATGGATAAAGTGTTTGGATAGAGAATAAAATGCCTTCGTCATTTCAATTCCAAAATCACAACAAAATACAAAACACATAATTGAAAAGGAATCATACATAGTATCTTTTGACCGCATCCGAATTGATAGCAGTCTCTACGCACTTTCCTTCAACATCTGTTAAATATAATGCTCCATTGGACAACACCCGTGATACCACGAACGGTCCCTGCCAATTCGGTGCAAACTTGCCTTTTGCCTCTGCCCAATGTGGTAAGATACGCCTCAATACCGGTTGTCCAACTTCAAACTTTCGAGGCCGTACCTTCTTGTTATATGCTCTGGCCATTCTCCGCTGATACAACTGTCCATGGCAGACTGCGGCCAATCTCTTCTCATCAATCAAATTCAACTGTTCTAATCGGGCCTTTACCCATTCATCGTCATCTATCTCAGATTCGGCTATAATTCGCAATGACGGTATTTCTATTTCGGCGGGTATAACGGCCTCTGTTCCATACACCAGGGTATAAGGTGTGGTTCCGATAGAAGTACGTACCGTCGTGCGGTAACCCATGAGAGCAAAGGGTAACTTTTCATGCCACTGCCTGGATCCCTCCACCATTTTTCGGAGAATCTTCTTGATGTTCTTATTTGCCGCCTCTACTGCACCATTCGCCTTTGGCCTGTAAGGCGTGGAATTTCGGTGTGTGATCTTAAACCTTTCACAAACTTCCGCCATGAGATGACTGTTTAAATTGGCTCCATTGTCTGTGATAATCACCTTGGGGATTCCAAATCGGCATATAATATTCTCGTGCACAAAATCCAACACCGCTTTCTTCGTCACTGCCTTGAATGTCTTAGCTTCGACCCACTTGGTGAAATAATCAATTGCCACTAGAATGAACCTGTGCCCATTAGATGCGGCTGGATCTATTGGGCCAATGACATCCATACCCCAAGCAACAAAGGGCCAAGGTGCTGACATTGTGTGCAACTCACAAGGCGGGGAGTGGATCAGATCCCCATGTACCTGGCATTGATGACATTTCTTTACATACCTGATACAATCACGCTCCATCGTGAGCCAGTAGTACCCTACTCTCAAAATCTTCTTTGCTAAAACATATCCGCTCATGTGGGGCCCGCATACTCCAGCATGTACTTCAATCATGATTTCATTTGCTTGTTGTGCATCTACACACCGCAATAAACCCAGATCTGGTGTTCTTTTGTATACCACTCCTCCACTGAAGAAAAATCCATTGGCTAGACGCCTGATGGCTCTCTTTTGGTCTCCTGTGGCTTGCTCCGGGTATTTGCCAGCTTTCAAGTATTCTCTAATATCATGATACCACGGCTCTCCATCCGACTCTTCTTCCACGACGAAGCAATAAGCATTCTGATCTCGGACTTGGATCTGGAGCGGATCTATGTATGTCTTGTCCGGATGATGCAACATAGAGGACAATGTGGCCAAAGCATCTGCAATCTCATTGTGCGTTCTTGGGATGTGTTTGAACTCTATAGACCGGAATCTTTGGGACAACTCGTGCAAACAATATCGATAAGGTATCAATTTCAAATCTCGTGTCTCCCATTCCCCTTGAATTTGGTGTACCAAGAGATCCGAGTCACCCATGACCAAAATCTCTTGAACACCCATGTCAATCGCCATCCTTAATCCCAAGATGCACGCCTCGTACTCGGCCATATTGTTGGTACAGAAAAATCGAAGCTGAGCTGTTACGGGATAGTGTTGACCCGTACTTGAAATAAGTACCGCTCCGATACCAACGCCCTTGCTGTTGACAGCTCCGTCAAAGTACATTTTCCATCCTGGCCTCTCCTCTTGCTCCATCTCCTCGACAAGCATTGCCTCTTCATCCGGAAAGTATGTCTTCAATGGCTCATATTCATCATCCACCGGATTTTCGGCTAAGTGGTCCGCAATAGCTTGTGCCTTCATTGCCGTACGAGTTACATAGATAATGTCGAATTCTGTGAGCAGAATCTGCCATTTGGCCAGTCTTCCCGTAGGCATAGGCTTCTGAAATATATATTTGAGAGGATCCAACCGTGATATCAAGTACGTGGTGTATGCTGACAAATAATGCTTTAGCTTCTGAGCCACCCAAATCAATGCACAACAAGTTCTCTCCAGTTGGGTATACTTCACCTCGTAGGATGTAAACTTTTTGCTGAGGTAGTAGATGGCTTGTTCTTTCTTGCTTGTCTCATCATGTTGACCCAAGTACACAACCGAAAGAGTTATCCAGCACCGTCAAATACAAAATCAGAGGACGCCCTGGTTCTGGAGGAACTAACACCGGAGGGTTGGCCAAATATTCCTTGATCTTGTCAAAGGCTTCCTGACACTCGTCGGTCCATTTCACTGCTGCATCTTTCTTCAACAACTTGAAAGTCGGCTCGCATGTTGATGTCAACTGAGCAATAAACCGACTAATGTAATTCAACCTTCCTAATAAGCTCATGACCTCCTACTTGTTCTTCGGCGGAGGTAGACTTTGAATAGCTTTGATCTTTGATGGATCCAGTTCAATACCTCGCCGGCTCACAATAAACCCCAGTAATTTCCCTGAAGGTACTCCAAAAGCACACTTCGCCGGATTGAGCTTTAGATTGTACCTCCGGAGTCTTTGGAAAAACTTCCTCAAATCTTTCACATGATCAGGTTGTTTTCTGGACTTTATGATGACATCATCCACATATACTTCAATTTCTCGATGCATCATATCATGAAACATTGTGGTCATTGCCCTCATGTAAGTTGCCCCGGCATTCTTCAATCCAAACGGCATTACTCTGTAACAGTACGTTCCCCAAGGTGTAATGAAGGCAGTTTTCTCGGCATCTTCTTCGTCCATCAGGATCTGGTGATAACCTGCGTAACAATCCACAAACGAACCGATTTCATGCTTGGCGCAATTATCGATCAATATGTGAATGTTTGGCAATGGGAAGTCATCCTTCGGACTAGCTTTGTTGAGGTCTCTATAGTCTACACACACTCTGGTTTTGCCGTCTTTCTTCGGGACCGGCACAACATTTGCCAACCAGGTGGGGTATTTGGTAACTCTTATGACCTTTGCCTCGAACTGCTTATTCACCTCTTCTTTTATCTTCATGCTAATGTCCGTTTTGAATTTTCTCAGCTTTTGTTTTACTGGCCGGCATTTCGAGTAGATAGGCAACTTGTGTACCACTAGATCTGTGCTAAGCCCGGGCATGTCATCATAGGACCAGGCAAAGATGTCCTTAAATTCATGTAACAACCTTATCAATTCATCCCTGAGGGGTGCCTCCAAATGCACACTAATCTTTGTTTCTCGGACATCATCTTCGCTCCCCAAGTTTACAGATTTCGTATCACTCAGATTCGGCTTGGGTTTTTCCTCGTATTGTTTCATGTCCTTACTTATTTCCTCCAGGGCTTCCTCATCCTCACATTCTATTTCACTATCTTCCTCGATTTCTTGTATAGTAGCGTGATTGTCGGAACTGGGTCTAGAATCCTTCACGCATGACATGGCATTGGAATCAACACATGCAAAACTGTACAAAAGGAAAAATAAAGAAAAATAAGGCAAAAGTGAAGAAAAAGGAAAAGCTGCATTTCATTAATAAAAGAAACGAACAATGTTCGGGATACATGGTGATTTTTTCATGAGGGGAATGGGGAAATTATAAAATAACAACTTTCGGGGAAGCAATAATGAAATTTTGAGCTAACTACCAAGACTCCTTCCGGATAAGGAAATGAGTAGCTTCCCAATTGTTCAATGTGACTCTAGGCCCCACAAATTGCACGTCCATTCTGCTCGTGCCTTCCCCTGCTTCAATCGTGTTCACCTCCCAAAACATTTTTGCAAAACCAAGCATTTCTTCATCAAGTTGGGTCTTAATGCACTTTGTTGCAGCAGATGGTTGATATTTTGTACCAGGCCTGATAAAGATGTCGGATAATTTGGGTATGGGTTTGGGCAAGGTCCAGTTTTTCTTGGCTTTAGAGGCTCTTTGGATATCGGCAAAGGTGGGTTTGAACCCTAAGCCGAATGTACCTTTATTCTCCGGAAGCTGAGCTGGTTGAGTGACTCCCTGCAGTGTTTTGCCTAATCCCCTCCCCGGTGCAAATCCGTTTCTCAGCATTTCTCTGGCCACCATTATAGCAGTTGGTGCCATCATCGGGGTTGGTAACTTTTCTCCTTCGGCAACTTTGTTCACTTCTATAGCATCCGTCACTTGGTAGACCCAAGGACCCCTATCCCCATCAGTACCGTCAAAAGGTGCTACCACATTACAAGCATTTTCCTCTCCGTGTACAACAATCTCTTGTTGCTCCCATTCAAACTTGACCATCTGGTGTAGAGAAGATGGTACCGCTTTGGCCGCATGAATCCAGGGTCGACCTAACAGCAAGTTATATGATACGACAATATCGAGCACCCGGAACTCCATCGTAAAATCAACGGGACCGATGGTCACTTCCAAAATAATATCTCCCAACGTGTTCTTACCTCCGCCGTCAAATCCTCTCACATTGATACTGTTTCTCCGGATTCTATCCGGGCTAATGTTCAGCTTCCCTAGAGTTGACAGCGGGCAGATGTTCGCGCTCGATCCATTGTCAATCAATACCCTGGTCACGACTGACTCTTCACTCTTTACCGTGAGGTACAATGCTTTATTGTGTTCGGTTCCTTCCACCGGCAGCTCCCTATCAGAGAAGGTGATTCTATTAGACTCGAAAATTTTGCTGGTAATCTTCTCCAAATGACACACTGAAATCTTCTCCGGAACATGAGCCTCATTTAGAATCTTCATAAGAGCCTTCCGGTGCTCTTCTGAATGTATCAACAAAGATAACAAAGAAATTTGGGCCGGGGTCTTTCTTAACTGCTCAACCACTGAGTACTCTTGTGACTTCATTTTCTTAAGAAATTCTTCTGCTTCCTCCTCCGACACTGGCTTCTTCAGTTGACTTTCTTTTACCGTCTTCATCTTTCTCAGTTCCTCTGGAGCGAAACACCTTCCCGACCGAGTGAGTCCATGCGTTTCATTAATTTCACCAGAAATCTCTTTTCCCTTGTAAACTATTGTTACCTTGTTATAGTTCCAAGGCACAGTCTTTGTATTCACCACTGGCATTTGCACTACTGGTTTTATGATTACTGGCTCTGCACTTGCTCCTTTCACAGTCACGATCGTCTTTGCACCTGGAACTACCACCTTTAAACCTCCCATCACTACTGGCTTTGGTTTCTCAACAATTGCTTCCTCTTTCACAATTTCTTTCTCTAACTTGTCACTCGACTTTATCATTATGACGGCCTGAGATGGTTTTTGATTGCCATCACCCTGCACCAGTTCTATCATATTCGTTTCGTGGTGATTCGGCAATGGATTCTGGGTAATGTTTGGGGCCTCGGGAGCCTGCACTTCAATTCTCCTCTCATCGATAAGATCTTGAATGGCATTCTTTAATTGCCAACACTTCTCGGTATCGTGGCCCAATGTTCCCGAACAGTATTCACATCTGACAGAAGAATCAAGATTTTTCGGGGGTGGGTTTGGATTTTTGGTGCGATTGGTCTCAACATCCCCAATTCTTTCAACCTGTGGTAAAGACTGGTATATGATTCTCCGAGAGGAGTGAATGTCTTTCTTGCTTTGTTTCTCCAATCAGCGTCCGGCCTGGGTCTATTCTGGTTTCGGTAAGGTTTAGGGGTTGGGTATGTGTTCCTGGGTGTGGTACACATTGTGTGGAGCTTGAGCTCTCCACACGTGGGGCGATGGTAGTGGTGGGTAAGCTTGGGTTTGAGGGTGATGGTAATGTGGTACAGTCGGTGGGTATGGTGGTGGTGGTGGGTTATATAGGCTTGGTGCATTGTAGGGATTTGGCGGGTAAGATGGTGGTGGTGGATTATATGGGGTTGACGGGCTTGGTGGGCGTTGGCGATAGGGTCTTGGTGGGTTATAATGTGGGTTGCGACTCCATGACCTACTTTCAATGGTTGATACTTCTTCTTTCTTCTTCTTTCCCATCACTCCTCCACTTCCACTCTGTATAGCTTGATTGGTGGCTTTGATAGCCGAAAAACTCATAATTTTGTTTGTCTTCAAACCCTCTTCTACAAAACTTCCCATTTTCACAACTTCGTTAAAACTCTTTCCAATTGCTGACACTAGATGGCCGTAGTATGTTGGCTCCAAAGCTTGCAGAAAACAATCCACCATCTCTCCTTCTTTCATTGGCGGATCCACTCTAGCGGCCTGTTCCCTCCATCTAAAACCGTATTCTCTAAAGCTCTCTCCTGGCTTTTTCTCCAGCTTGGTAAGGGATAACCTGTCGGGTATGATCTCCAAATTGTATTGAAAGTGACTAGCGAAAGCTTGCGCTAAGTCATCCCAAACGAACCATCTTGTATGGTCCTGTCGGGTATACCATTCCAGTGCTGATCCACTCAAGCTTTGGCTGAAGTACGCCATCAACAATTCATCTCTACCTCCCGCGCCTCTCATCTTGCTACAGTATCCTCTTAGATGAGCTACCGGATCTCCGTGTCCGTTGTACATGTCGAACTTTGGCAACTTAAATCCTGCGGGAAGCTGCACCTCAGGAAACAAACACAGGTCTTTGTAGGCTACACTTACTTGCCCTCCCAGCCCTTGCATATTGCGGAAAGCATTCTCAAGACTCTTTACTTTCCGAGCCATCTCTTCCTGCCCGGCACTTGCTTCTATCATAGGAGCGTGAGACTCGTGTTGTCTGAAAGTAGGCTCCGGAGGGTAGTAGTGAGGATCCTGGATATGGAATATCGGTTCGCTAGAAGATTTGTGGATAACAGCGGGCGGAGGTGCCACATATACAGGAGCGACTTGTGGTATAGGAGGTGGTGCTTGCTTGGTTGGAGGTGGTGGCATTTGGGAGGTGGAAGCATAGTAGTGAGGGTAGTCGGGGTAGGTGGAGGACGAGTTCATTGTTGGTGGCTCGGGGTTAGGATTGGGTGGAGGGACATATGTAGGGTTAGCAGGGTAGGCTGGTAGTGGTTGACCTCTTGACCAAGCCTGGTACATTTCGGCCATCTGTTGTCTTAACTTGTACATTTCTTCTTTCATCCCTGCCACATCCACGATCTCTTCTTCGTGAGCAGGGTCTACAATGGTTGCCTCGATCTCCTGGGACACAACCTTTGTCATCTTTTTAGATCTGGTGTTGTATGGGTGGGTAGCCAGTATGCCAGTTGCCTAGAAAATCTGAACTCACAAACATCAACACTCGTTAGTTGTTAGCGCATAAATAAGATGCAACGACTTTAAAAAGCAAATACATTTCCTCGAGTCGTTATGCATCATCCCGGCCGCTGCTCACTTCAATCATCATTTTTCTTTTTCCGCTCTTTTGTTTTCTTTCTTCTTTTCTTCTTTTCTTTTCTTTTCTCTTTTGCTTTTTCTCTTTTCTTGCTTTTTTTTTTTTTTTTTTTTGCTTTTTCTTTCCTCTCTTTTTCATTGTCGTTTTCATAATTACGCTCCTATTTATTTGCCTAGCGAATACAAAGAAATGACATAAAGTAAAAGAATTGGTAACAACACTTTGTTTTCTCATTGATAATTCAAAACCTTGATTACAAAGTGATGTTTTAAAAAAGAAAAATAAAAGATGATGCATGACCTAAGAGTACATTAATGCACCTAGTGCCCGCGAGGCATCGTTCGGCCTTGCCGCGGGCCTATATGCTAAACCCCTTTGAAGCCTATCCAGGTCGGCCATGACTTGTTGTACAAAAAACTTCACTGCAGATACAAAAGTCCTCCGAGTCATATCTTCACAAAGCTGAGTCTTTCGGGTGATGTATTGGGCGATGCGAACAACCTTTTCTCTGATGACCCCTTTTTCTTGCAATAGCCGACTTATTTGTTGAGCGCGAGCATCCAAGGTGTGTTGGTTGTCCTTTTGCACTTGTTGTAGCTTCAATTCCATAGTCGTGTAGCAGTGCTCTCTTTCTTCTTCAAGATCTTTGATAATCTTGTTACTTTTGACTGTGGCTGAGATCATTTTCTTTCTAAGCTGAGCTATTTCAACATCATGCTTGTCTTATAGCTGCCGAACCAACTTAGCTCTTTCATCGGCGTCTCTGCCCATTTGCTTCCGAGCCTTGACTAACTCTTTTTCAACTACGTCCAAATCAAAGCTATAGTCGTTTACTTTCCGCCGGAGAATCTCAATTATCTTTTCATCGCGGGCTGAACGAACCGGGGTCTCGGATGCAATTTTCATTTGAGCTATTTGAGCCTTCAACACATCATTTTCTTTCTTCAGCTGTTTCTTTTCTACTTCATCGGATGCTGCTTGCAAGCCACTTTCAAAATGAAGATTTCTCAGTTTATCTTCCAACGGACTGATTTTGGCCTTATATTCTTTTTCCTTGGCCGCCCATTTCAGATTTTCCTCGGACTGCTCTATTAGGTCCTGCAAGTGAGGCCTCTTTGAAAGACGTTCGTGTTCAACCCCTCGTCGGTACCATGTGGAGTACCCGGGTGATATCTCCCCCTTTGCTCTATTCGGCACACAAGTATCAATCTTCAAATTTTGGCACTCGTTCCAGATTTGCCGGATTTTTGCTTCCGGGAATTGCCCATCTGGACCAATTTCTATAGCTTGCGAACTGAGGTCTCCGTCTCTCGGAACAACTTGACATCTACCCAATTGTCGCAGGGCCCTGTATGGGGCATAAGGTTGGATGCTTTTCAAGCCCATGATCAAAAATGGCGACCCTTCTGTCGGCATATATATTACCTCGTCAAGAGGTAGCCAATCATATGTCCGATCGATTTGGCCATCAGTTAATGATCGAAGATGCAAAATCCAATCTTTGACTCCCTCCGGCAATTTCACTTCTTTTGTTCTCGTACAGAATTCTTCCAAACATGTTCGTTCAGCTGAACCATATCTTGAGAACGAAGGATGATGGCATAGATGTTCAATTAACCAAATCTGCAAGATCAAATTACACCCTTCAAAGAAGTTGGCTCCCGCTTTGCACGCAGTCAGAGCACGGTAGATGTCAGCTACAATCATTGGAGCTAGAGTACAATTATCTTGTACTATCAATGTGCTAGCTACCCCGGCAACCTTTATACTGATATGCCCATCTTTTCTCGGAAATATGACAATTCCGAGAAATGCCACTAAGAAAGCAAACCTCCGGTGCTCCTCCCATTTTGCTCGGTTGGACTTGCTGCATAACTTGTTCGTGGGGTCATTGAAACCCCCGATGTGTCCATACCTACTATAGATGAAGTTTAAGGAGCAAAACCCGTTGGCTAGATCTTCGTTGTGAACATTCATGGCAATTTTCAAAGAGTCCAGAAAACGATGCACCGTTACCGTCCTTGGAGATACCGGGTATTTTCCTTTTAACGGGACCTCAGTCTTCCCGATATAGAAAGCAATTTCCTCTAGAGTAGGAGTGAGTTCAAAATCCGGGAGATGCAATACATTGTGTGTTGGATCCCAAAATGTGACCAACGCTCTAATTATGTCGCCTCGGGGGATTATGTCCAATAATCCTGTAAGATCTTTCAAATAACCTTTGACCCAGTCCTGACCATCTGATCCCATGTCTTGCCACCATAATTTCAGCTCCAAAGGGATTTTATTTAGGGAAAAATGCTCATTCATCATTGTGCTCGTCCTGCACATTTATTAAGGCGATTTTATTTAGAAAAAAGGAAAATCTTTTTCAATGCAAGTTTTCATTTTTGAAGGAAAGGAAAGAAAATGACTTTCGAAGTGGCCATTTTTGCCAAAACAGCCTTTCGGCGTCCTTTCGGAACATTCGGCCATTTCCAAAAATAGCGATTACCTCGATTATTTGAAAGGAAAATCTTTTTGGTCTTTTTTTTCTTAAAAGTGTGGTTGGACCCGTTTAAAGGTTGCCTACGTATCCCACCTAATGGCGAGAATCAAACCTGCGTAGTTCGGTCAGATTAATCGACCAATTTATCAAAACCATTTTTTCAATTTTTTTTTTGATACCCATTTTCACTAACTCTTATTTCTCTCTTTTTTTCAATAATTTTTCTACCCTTGGGATTTTTGCCGGTCCGCATAATGATCAAGGACAATTAAAAATGCAACACATAATATGCTCGGTCTTAATTACCGGGTCACCTGTCCTAGACGGACCCAACCCCTATGTTGAGTCCCCTAAGTCAGATATGATGCAAATAAACGTCCTAGACCTAGGTTCAATATCCTGAAGTTTTCATATGGTGCTAGACCGTGTACCCGAGCGGACAACTCGGATCGAGGAGGGGGCTATGTACCGGTGACCCGCGGAGTCAATCGGCTTTGTAATTTGTCCGGCCTCTTTTTCTTATTTTTGGTATTGACACTAACAGAAAGGGGAGTCTCAACCAGTAAGCACATCCCCAGAGATAAGAAGAATAATTAGCTTGGGCGGAGTTCCAGACTCCAGAGGTGAATCTAACTAATTGTTCAGGACTCTTAGGATCCTTCCTTTGTTTCAATATACCTCCATAACCTAATTCAGAGGCATCTGTTTCAACTATCATGAAGAAGTTCGGGTTAGATATCCCAAGACATGGTAGATTCTTAACCAGTCTTTTGACTTCTATGACTGCCTTAGTCTGATCATCTCCCCATTCCGCTGCCTGCGAGGGCGCGATGGAGTTTTTCCAATTAAAGGACAATCGAAACGGAATTTATTTAATTAATTCAGAGTGGCCACTTAGGAGATTTAAGGTGTCCCAAGTCACCGGTTAAATCCCGAATCGAGAAAAAGAATGACTGTATTTAACAGTCCGCGAACCAGAAATCCGAATAAGGAATTCTGTTAACCGGGAGAAGGTGTTAGGCATTCCCGAGTTCTGTGGTTCTAGCACGGTCGCTCAACTATCATATTTGGCTAAAGTACTTGATTTTAATACATATTATCCTATTTGTGCATTGTTAGAAATAATTTAGAAGAATTGCGACGTCACGAAAACACATTTCGAGTCACACCGCAACCAGTACGCCTGTGACTTTAATGTATTTCAGTTTCGCCGAGAGTAAGATTTGGGTCACATAAATGCGCACCCGTATTTAGGAAAGTAATTTATTTACAAATCGTGCCTAAGGGTTCTATCGTCTTTATTAACTTTGGGAAAGACCGTGAAATTCATTAAACGGTCTTCCCGAGTCTAAGTCTTTACAATTAATTTGAGGGCCCCGCAATTGTGTATTTAGTGCGGCGAGGCTCATCTCATTTTTATTAACAATATAATTCTAAAATGACTACATTTCCCATTTTTTAGTTTTTATAAATAAAGAAATCTCATAAATAATTTAGAAATTAAAAATGCGATACTTATCTTATTTATGACAAAAAAAACTTAATGAAACAGATTTTAATCTATGTTTAAACAAATTTTTTTTTTCGAAATTGTTTTATTTATTATTTTATTATTATTATTATTTTATTATTTTATTAAATACGAAATTTCACAACTTAATAATAAAAAAAAATCTAATTTAGAATAATATTAAAAAAAACTTGAATATATAAAAAAGAAAAACCAATAAAATCATTTATTCAAAAACTATCAAAAAAAATTATAACAATATTAAAGTTTGTATGATAAAAGTATTTATTCCCAATTATTTAAAACTAAGTAAAAAAAAACAGAAATCACAAATCAATGTAATTTTTATTTAAATTCGTTTTTTTTTAAAAAAAACAACAAAAATCCTAATTGATTACATACTAAAAAAAATATTTATTTGCTACGTTTGGAAATATTTTTTTTTTATTTTTTTAAAATAACCAGTACTTAAATTAAAACTAAAAATAAAAGTGCAAAACCAACAACTAATATATGTACAAACTAAACCAATCTTATAAATAATTTAGACTCATATTTTTAACTTTTTTTTACTATTTTTTAACTTAAACCCTTGATATTAACTAATTACAAATATTATTCAAAACCATAATCAACCTTAATTATTTACACCTATATTTTGAGATGGTTAAACTAGAAAAGAAATAATTCTTGTATTATTGAAAACTCAAATCGTACCTAAATGCCTAATTTACGCAAAATAATTAAAATTCGCATTTTTATTGAACTTACCTACATATTAACAACTTAGTTTATTAAAGACGATATTAAAGAAGTTCTAATTAATTTGATTAACAAAAGAGTAATTCATTCTTCCTAAACAATTTGAATATTAATAAACGTATTTACAACTATACTATTTAATAACCATTTTTAGAAGTGAATTATTATTGCTACAACAAGGCTTAATTATTTAAAGTTAACACAAAATTTACAAAATATTAATACGGAATTTATTAAAACATAATCTGTAAAAGAAGATAGAAAAACTATTTAACATTTCAACAAAATCCTCATATTTCCCATGTATTCATCTTATCATTTAAACATGATTAGGTATGTACCTGATATTGGAAAGCAAAGAACACCGGTGATCAACACAACAAATAACAACACAGCAATATCACAGCAACAGCAACCTCAAAAATACCCAGTATCCGGATTTAAGCAATAAGATTTAATAACCAGAATTGAACTTGAGAATAAGATTTGTAAAAATGGAAGACTAATTTTTTCAGATTTTTTTTTTCATTTTTGTTTTACTATTTGCTAACACTCTTTAAGATTTTTTTTTTCAGATTCTCTCTAAAATGTTTTTTCTTCCCCCCCCTAAATGAAATATGATTCTAACTTATATACACAAGACTCAAGGTCCCCTTTTAATTAAAAATAAACCATTATTAATTAAAAAACTAAAAGTAAGATTTCCACTTTCTTTTTATTTTAATCCCACTTTTAATTCCACTATGTTATGTTTTATTCTCCATTATATATATTCTATTAATACTTTTATTACCACTATCTTTTGTTTTGTCTTCCACTTTAATTTAACAATAATTAAATAACTAATGGACAAAAATAACTTTAATTCAAATAATTGACTATAATTTGATGACTAAAATACCCCCAACATTATTAAAATTTGCTACTATACCCTTATCAGCTATAACCAATTTACCTAAATCAAACAACCAAAATATAGTAAATTTAACCAATTCTTAAACAATTTTAACAACCATTCTAACAATCTTGAAGAACAACCAAGAACAATATGATCTTTAACAACAAAAATTTCAGATTTACAATGACAACAAACAAGTAACTTCAAATCACTTAAACTTAACATATCAAACAAACTATTTTAATTCTACAATTAAAATCCGAATTTAGAATTAAGCAAAATAATGAACCAAATTTAGTCTACTAAACTCAATAATCATCTAATATTCAAATTAAATCTACCAATATCACAACCAAGATTTAGGGTAAAAAATGATTGAACTATAACATTTCTATATTAACAACTTAACAAAACACATGATTAAAGTAAGAAAAAATGAAGAAATAATCAAGAACATAATGAACAACTAGTAAGAAACAAAATCAATCATATACTATCTAAATCCGAAAATATACATATATATATTTATATATATAGAACCGGTCTATATATATTCATATATTCATAATATACATAGAAATGAAATTCCTATATATATATAATATCTCATCCGAAAAATAAAGATAAATAACTAAAAAAAAAAAAATAAATCTGTCCAAAAATGAAAATAACAACAATAATAATAAAACGAAATATATATACATATATACTACCCTAAAGCAATATATATATATATATATATATATATATATATATATATATATATATATATATATATATATATATATATATATATATATATATATATATATATATATATATATATATATATACGAAAAACCAAGAAAATATATATATTGTCCGAAAAAATAAAAATAAATAATAAAAATAACGAGAAATATATTCTGCCTGAAAAAAATAAAAAATAATATAAAATATACATATATACATATAGTCATATATATTTAATATACCCATGTATACACGTATATACACAGCATATTCATAGTATATACACATGCATAATTAGGGTTTTTATTACTTTATTCAAGCATATATATATATATATATATGTATATATATATACATGTATGCTATATATACACATATATATACATATATAATATATGTTTACACCTATATACATGTATGTATATATATATATATATATATATATATATATATATATATATATATATATATATATATATCCACCATTGCCGGAAAAATCAAAAAGAAAGGAAGATGAAGAAGAAGAGCATGGCTGCCATTGTCGGAGCTTGACAACAACAACCATGGCGACTGGACGTCACTGCCATGGACGAGCTTGAGCTCGGCAGCCATGGCCGTGCCTTGTTCTTGGCCAAAAGCAAACGAATTCATTTCTTGGCCAACACGCAGCAGCAGCTATGGCGAGCTGCTGCCGTGACTGCCGACGGGAGAAGGGCAGCGATGGCTGCTGGTTGTCGTGAGGGAGATGATGGCAGTGGCCATGGTAGCTGGCGGTTGGGTGAGGTGAAGAAGAAGAAGAGAGAATAGTGTAGTGGAGGCTTTTGTGTTATGTGTGTTTTAGGTTTAGGGTTAGTTTGAATAGTGTATAGTAGTGTAGTAGATGGGTTATGGGTTTGGGTCATGGGTTATGGGTCTTGGGTTTGGATTATATGGTTTTGGGTTGGGTAGAATAGGTTTGGGCCTAAGTTTAAAATTTAAGAAGAGGCCCAATTCCGGATTTATCTTCTCTATTTTTTAAATTTTTATTTTTTATTTTTATTTATTATGAAAGAAAATGTTAAGAGTAAATTATAAAAACTCAAAATTATCTTAAAAATACTAATTAACTCAGAATAATAATTATCACACAAAATTAGACGCTAATAAAAATGAAAATCGCACAAAATTGGACATTAAATGCTAAAAATGCAAACATACATATTTTTGTGATTTTATAAATAAACTTAATTATTCCTAAGTATAAACTTGAATTTTATATACAAATGCAACATATTTTTATATTTTTTATTTATTTAAACAAATAAATATGCACAGATAAATGCAAACAATTCAAGAAAATAACACAAAATTCACAAATATTGCAAACAACACAAAACTCTTTTATTTTGAATTTTTTGGGAGTAATTCTCATATAGGGCAAAAATCACGTGCTCACAAGTATAACATGCTCTTGTGTCCTAAACTACCCGAACAATAGCATAATAGTAGCTACGCACAGACTCATATCACCTCGTGCATACGTAGCCCCTATAAATAGGAGCACATAACCAATTATTTTACCTATGGGGACAGATCCCTCTTACAAGGTTAGAAAGGAGACCCACCTCGCTCCAAAGTTCCATAACCGGCATTCCACGGCCTTTCGAAGACTCAAATCGATGTAAAAATGCTCCAAAACTAGCCAATAATTATATAAACCCATTAATATATTCAATTACTTATTATAGTCTAATTTATAACAATTTCTAACCCTGAACGAAAAATTGACAAAATTGCCCTCGGGCCCACGTTTCCGGATTCCAAAATTTTTGGAAGATAAAGTTTACCCTTGATCTTACGAACTCAAATATATAATTTATTCTCAATTCCATGCCCAAAATCGTGGTCAAAATAAACAAATCTCAATTTCTAGGCTTTTCTTTGAAACCCCAAAACTTTTTTTAGATTATCATGAATTTTGATGTTAAATTTAAGGTATAATTATAAAATATAATTGAAAATTAGTTAGAGTAACTTACCCAATGATTTGATACAAAAATTCACTCTCAAAATTGCTCATTCTCGGACATAGGGTCCAAAATATGATAAAATGAAGCAAAAACTCGAGTTACACAGCTAAAATGAAGCCGCCGATGTCGCATTTGAATTGCGAACCCTCGCAAAAGAAAAGAAGGCCTTCGCGATTGCGAACAAATAAAGTCTTAAAAGAGTCGCATTTGCGATAAAAAGTTCTCAATTGCGATGCTTCTGTTCGCAATTGCGACCATACCAGAAGCAGCAGTTTTTCCGACATAAAAATGAACATAACTTCCTCATACAATGTCCAAATTCGATGATTCTCTTTGATATGGCTCTGTAATTATGATACGGATCTAATGGTTAAATAAAAACTTAATGTTGTGCTCATTTTCTTAATATATTACCCCTTTATTTCTAAAGAAATGATATTGAAATATCAAATAAGAGCGCGATACAACCCGAAACACACCTGAGGCCCCTGGGACCCCGTCCAATCACACCAACCCACTCCATAACCTAACACGGACCTGATTGAGGCCTCAAATCATACCAAACAATGCTAGAATCATGAATCAACCTCCAATTCAAGCTTTATGAACTTTAGAACTTCAAACTTCTACTTTCGATGCGAAAACCTATCAAATCACGTCCGATTGACTTCAAATTTTGCACACAAGTCATATTTGATGTTACGGACTTACTCCAACTTCCGGAATTGGAATTCGACCCCGGTATCAAAAAGTCCACTTCCGGTCAAACTTTTGAAAAACCCTCAAATTTCTATCTTCAGCCAAATGGCTTCAAAATGACCTACGGGCCTCAGAATTCACTTACGATTGTGATCCCAACTCCAGAATCACCATACGGAGGTACTCCCAGACTCAGAATCCCAAACAGATGATATCACTAAAATGCACTTTAACCCAAACTTATAAAATTTCTTTCAAAATGCTACTTTCCATAATAGGCGCCAAAAGGCTCCCATGTCATCCAAAACCCGATCTGGGCATATGACCAAGTCCGAAATCATCATACAAACCTGCTGGAACCTTCAGATTCCGATTCTAAGGTCGTTTACTCAAAAATCCAATCCTAGTTAATTCTTTCAAATTTAAGCTTTCGAAATGAGAATTCCCTCTCCAAATCAACTCTGAACTTTGTGCAATTCAATTTCGACCACGCGTACAAGTCATAATACCTTAAATGAAGCTGCTCATGGCCTCAGACTGATGAACGACATGCTAGGGCTCAAATCGACCGGTCGGGTCATTACAGTCTCTCCCACTTAAACTTACGTTCATCCTCGAATGTGTTGAGAAATACACTGAAGTAGTCTGAAATCACTGTTTAATACCTCATGCACCTTCTCGTCCTACCACAACTCAGTTGAGCATATTAGCTCGATCAATTTTGAAGATAGTCCGTTAATTCAAGCAAATAAGTCTTAGAACCTAATTCTAACATCCGGAATTCTATGTTCGACCTGTTTCCAACATACGCTCCCCGTATCAATAACTGCACGTAGCCCCAAACACGACTGTATACCTTAGCTTCACAATTTGTACAACTTTGCTCACAGAACCACAAAAACATCCTTTGATCGAATTAATCGAAATCACACAAATCCGATGCCCTCATTGCACCTCATGACCTACATAGGTCTTGCTCTAATTCTTACAATACCGCCATGATGAACGAGATGTGTATCATTAGATCTTTACTCCTGACAAGAACCATCACCTCATTCTGAACCAAATAATGGTCTTAGCTGCATAATATACTTCATATAGTCAGATTGCACTAATCCTAAATCTAATGATCTTGTCTCACCCAATACGAACTGCTCAGGCAATAAGCCACCCCAGACATAATCAGAAGTCTCGTATGATCCCACAATATGCCAATAGGCTACCAATTCGAACGCGATACAAAAGGAAAATGAACTCTGGAAGGAACTACCTAACTCACGCACCAATACAGACATTCCTTAGAAAATAGGAAGCAAGGCATACAAAAATAGTATATAGAAAACTATACTCAATATCACACCGTCGCGGCGCGCAACCCGATCCAAATAGCATACCCATGGCGGCGTGCCACCTGATCTACACATAGATCTCACATAACGAGGTTCACATCGATCTAGATTTGCTCATTACAATAAAATATCAAATATCAGTCACAAGCACGCTAGGTGCATAATACCATCCCTGAGGGGACATGTAGCTCTATAAGCTACAATACTCAAGCACAACTGAGGTGCGATATACAATCTGAATCTCAAGAGCCATTTTGCTCATAATACGTCATTTCCACGCGGATCCTCAACACATAAGCAATTTTTCAAGTCGTCTCACAACTCACACGGTGCAATGTATCAGTACATGAAATATCGTAAAACAAAATAACACCCTGACTACTCCTCCATAAGGAGAGCGTTATTGAAATGGACACGTTTGACCTGATATAGAGCCCATATTCACATTTGAATCCCTATACCGACCTCTAGTTGATTCTGGTCGCACTGACTAGGCTAATAACCTTTCCAAGGTCCATAATAACTCTCATTTCTTTCATAACGCATAAGAACAACCATCATAACCAGAGAAATCCTCCATAGTCCGCAACTTAATAGACTAAGTGCCCTCCAGGCATTTATTCTCAAATCAACGATATTATCACAACCTTCATATTTGGTTTAAGTCTTTAATCAATCAAGTGACTACCTGCCACACCTATACAATCTTCTTGTGGGACACACTCCCACAACCTACCATAATAAATAAATGGGTCGTACCTCCAAACCACTAGCCGCACTAACGCTGAAAAGCGATCAAGAATCATTAACCAGGATGCAAAGCCTTTTTCACAAAACACCGATCTAGGGTGACGCTGAAGACAATACCAACTTACCTTAAACCTCGAATCTACTTTCCTTCTCATCCGAGCTTGTGACATCCTTTTCAACACTGAATCGTTACCTTGATCTTCATTTCAAATTTCATACCACTCACTGCACCTATCATACCAACTCAACCAGGACTAACCATTCTATCTTCTTCCAATTTATCCTTGATTGCCTTAGCAATAATAATAACTCCATTCAACACATAACACATAACACCCTGACTCGTCCCGAGTGACCTTGAATCACGAGACCAAACTGTCTTAAATCCCAAAAACCATTTCGTAACTCCCAATTGCTACATCGCAAGACAAAACATCATAGAACATTTTGTGCCTCTTCTCATAGGCTGCTACCAAGCTTGGTTCTTAACTGTACCTATAGGCTCGAAACCATTAGGCACTACACTTTACCTCTTTGAATCCACTAGGACCATTGCTGAGAGTTGCCCGCTCTGCTTTGGCCCGAATATAATCAACTCCATGATTATTCTATCACAAGCATACCCTCTCGACAGAGCACCTAACATAATCACTCCCCAAGTCTGAACATGGGCCAATAAGGCCAACGATAGCACACCTTTAATAATTCCTTTGCTTAAATTACCACTTATATTCTTTTCTTGTAGCTGACATAACCCATCAATATGCTAATCACCAGAAACTTTACAAGTAGTTAACTATGCACCCAACCATAGAAGGTGGGACTCCCCCACTTAGCTTAAAGTCGCTATTACATAATTCTGGAGTTCACTAGGATTCTTAATTTCTTATTGACATAAACTTGTGCAATCAATCACCAAAATTCTCTATATCTTATTATAGAAACCCCATTTTTATACTCGGAATCATCAACAACATTCGCACGACCGATATCGTCATATTATAACCAATAGAATTCTTCGCATAAGCCCCTCCAACCACGCGATTGCTAACCTGTTCACAAGAATAACCCACATGTAGAAATAACTCCCCGACATCTTCCAACGTTGTTGCACGGGGTACAATCACTACGATATCAATAACTCGTCCTGAGTCTGAGCTCACTCTCCAGCTGCACAAGTCCTTTCACCCCTCTTGGACATCAATTAAATGTGCGGCAACATTCTTCCAATTCAAAGTTATGTTGTATCCTTCTTCATTCAAGCAGCTCATTCTCGTTATGTCAAATCTCCTGTCACATAATAGCCCATACTTCTAACTAAATCTATAGACCCCAATCCACCAATTACTAAAATACCTCCAAATCACTCTAACTCTTATTAAGGTGCATAGTCATCCTACCACAAAGCCCATATGCCACTCCGCCACTCTCCCACGTTGGCGGAACTCATCCTTTGATCTACTACTCGACCCTTGGCCCTTTATACTCGGCCTTCTAGAATTTTTAGCATGCGCCTGTCACTTGCCACATGTATTTCTCATCCTTTGCTGCTTTGTTGTTACCTTAATAAAATATATCTTCATAGCACTTGTACCCACCATCGCTACTAATTTTAAACCTTTCTGAAGATCATCTTTCTCGAATCTTCGATATTACAAACACCGATTCAATCCTGAGCCACTACACTCTGCGATATCTTACAACCGCATTTTCAATACTATTTAACAATAGCTTGCCCCAAAAGCGAATTGTATAAGGTCATAACACTAGCAAGCTTAGTACGTTCAATAAGGACAATGACACCTCATCATAGAAGAAAAACTCCATCATGCTCACAAATACCAAGTCCCGTTACCCCATCAACCCAAACATAAACACTCTCAGCCCGATTGCATGTTCCTTGCCAGGAATAAAATACTGAATCTCTAAATCATGCACTGAGTAAACTTCCATCAAATCATTCAACGCCCCGACATGTAGGAAAATGCCCTACCATCATAAGTCCCCACAAATAACAACACTAATGTGCGCACAAGGCCACTAGACGCGTATCTTCCTGTAAAAAAAATGTGCAGCAAGTGTAATATGAGTACATAAATCAACGTGTACCCAATAAGTATCTAGCCTAACCACGGAGGAGTAGTGACGAGGGGTCGACATCGAAATTTACTAGTGGTCCAAGAATATCAGGTACAAAAATGATAGGCAGATATGAGGCATAAAAAATAAATGAAATAAACGAGTATAAATGCGTGGTACAATCCTCCTCTTTGGAATAAACTCAATCTCTCCATTAGAAATTTCCTCCTTAATAGGAGCATATATAGATATAGTGGACCTCATCAGAAATGTTGTCATAATTCAAATCAGGAAAACTCACAGATACACTTGTTTCTTGCCAAGTATTACGTACGATTTCCATGTGGATATTTTATAGAATTGTTGAGGCATACGACCCGATCCAACATAAATATTTAAACTCTGCACTGCCGAAGACCGAACAGCACAATCTATAGATGCATCTATTAAAATGTCGAGCCGAATGGCCCGCTCCCATGAGAGTGTGGTACATAAATCCTACCTAGGCGAATAGACCGATCCAATTAGATGTGAAGTATATAATTCTGCAGAGGCAAACTGCCTGATCTCATTAAAATAAGAAGCTTTGACAGTTCCTTGACCCCACTCACGACGTGTGAGTTATAATTTCTTTAACAAAAACTTTTCAATGAAACAAATATATCACGGAAACATGTCGTAAGAGGAGTACAATTATTCAGTGACTAATCATGATCTCGTGAAGTCTCTATAATAGCAAGTCTAGTATCAAGTTGTAATGTAAAAGAGAGAAATGTAATAGGCGAGAGACTGCTCAAATAGTACAGTTATAGCATGGTGTGAAACTAAGCATGTCTGAACAATAACATGAATGTAGCTACGTACGGGCTCTCATCACCTCGCTTGTATGTAGCCCCCACAAAAAATAGAACACATCAATTTACAACACCTAGGGGTAATTTCCCTCTCACAAGGTTAGACAAGAGACTTACCTCGCTCCGAAGATCCATAACCAAATCGAACGCCACTCTATCACTTCAAACCAATGCTCGTCTTTCCAAAACTATGCATACCCATAAAATGCATTCTAATACTCATAAAAAATAAATTTAAACAAATTCCCAACTCCGCTCGAAAAGTCGATAAATCAACCATCGGGCCCACGTGCCCGGATTTAGAAAATTTTTGAAGATAAACTATGCATGTATTACCACGAACTCAAATATATAATTTATTCCAAATTCCATGTCCATTTTTGTGGTAAAAATCCAAAAAATACGAATTTCTAGGTTTTTCTTCAAAATCCCAAATTTCTACAAATTTTCATGTCTAAGTCAATATATAATCCAAGTACTTAACTTTCAAAGTGGGAATCATTTACCTTGACATAGATAATAAAGATAAAGCTTTAAAATCGATCCAAGACGGGATCCCATGGAGGAGATGAAGTGAAAATGGCCAAAATCCCGTTTTAAAACAACTCACTGCCCAGTCCGACCATTCTTCGCAAATGCAGCACAGCCCTCGCGTTCGTGAATCTCAACAACCTCACACCCAGAAATCTCCCTTCCCGTTCACGACCTTCTAATTGCATATGCGCAGTCCAGTTGCATTGCCCCTTCGCATTCGCATTCACGTTCCCATCTTTGCGTTCGCGTTGGCCAAACGGCCTTAGACCCAGCTCCCCCTTTCTTCTTCGCATTTGTGTTGCTACAGCTATGTTCACGAAGTCTTGCCTAGCTATTGCCTTGCATTCGCATCCATTGTCTCACGTTTGCGGAGGCCAAACCCAGGAGCCCTTCAAATTCCTCTTCGCGAACGTGGGACTTCCTTCGCATTCATGAAGAAAAAAACCAGACACCAGCAACAACAATCCAAAAGAGCTCCAATTTGGTCTGGAGCCACCCCGAAACACAACCGAGACCCCGAAGACCCCGTCCAATTACACAATCTAATCCCATAACATAACACGGTCTCGCTCGAAGCCTAATATAGTATCAAACAACATCGAAATCATGAATAAAACCCCAATTCAATCTTAATGAACTTTAGAACTTCAAACTTCTACATTTGATGTCGAAACCTATCAAATCACGTCTGATTAACCTCAAAATTTTCACACAAGTCACATTCGACGTCACGGACCTACTCCTACTTTCAAAATTGGAATCCGACCCCGATATCAAAAAGTTCACTCCGGGTCAAACTTCTCAAATACCTTCAAATTTCTAACTTTGGTCAAATGACTCCGAAATGACCTAAGGACCTCCAACTACACTTCCGGACGCGCTCCTAATACTAGAATCACCATACGGAGCTATTCTCATATTCAAAATCTCAAACGGACATCGATAACACTGAAATGCACTTCAACCCAAATTTATGAAATTCTTCCAAAATACCAACTTTCCACAATAGGTGCTGAAACGCTCTCGGGTCATTCGAAATCCGACTCGGACATACGCCCAGGTCCAAAACCATCATACAAACTTGTTAGAACCTTCAAATGCCGATTCTGAGGTTGTTTACTCAAAAATCAAACATTGGTCAATTCTTCCAACTTAAAGCTTTTGAAATGAGAATGTTCTCTCCAAATCAACTCCAAACTTCCCGAAATTCAATTTTGGCCATGCGTACAAGTCATAACACCTTAAGTGAAGCTGCTCAGGGCCTCGAACTGTCGAACGATGCGCTAGAGCTCAAAACAACCAGTCAAGTAGTTACACAAATACAATACTAAAATTCATAACCAACAATAGAAAACAGGAAGAATAAAGGAAAACTCATTGTTGAATCTTCCTCGTTGCTCCTAGTGTATTCTTGTCTTCAAAGGTGTTGCATAATCCAAAAGTAGTGTCTCCATTTTTCTCCTTTTTCGCGTCCATTTTTGTGCCTCGCACGAAATTGGACGAGCTTCCAATTCTTTCCATCTCTTCTTTTGTGTCGAATTGTCATCTTTTGATCACTTATCGTCCAAACTCGTTCCTACACATAAAAAACACGTAATGAATATATTTCACTTCAAAAATCATGTAATCTCCGGGGACTCTCACAAGAATTAATATGCATATATATTAAAAAATATGTACTTTTCATCATTTATCTTTACTTTATACACAGAAAATTAATGGTATGAGATAATTATGTTTTGTTTCTTCGTATTTTCACCCTTGAGTAATTAATTGGTAGAAAACACAAACACAAAGCCCCACTGCAAAGATGCTGTTCTCCACTGTTGACTGCATGATTAATCCTCTAAACAGAAAGTTAATTTTTGGATAAACTATTTAAAACCATGAAAAGAAGGTAAGGTTCATGTGAAAGCATGCATCATAATTTTGTTTTATGCAAAAGATGCTTTAGAGAATGAAACCACGGCGTTTAAAATAGTTAAGATTCGGCAAAGGTATTAATATGAGACATAATGGAGAATGCACTATATAATTGAACAAACCTTTCAAAAGCTTCCAAATGTTCATATTTGATTTGTTAGAGCTACTGCTAAGAAGTACCAACGATGAAATTTTGTTTAATTTGTCTTTGCCTTTTCTGTTTTTAATGTATTTTAGAACTTTTCCGTCGTCCTTTGGAGGATGGGCAATTTAATTTAATTTTTCTAGGGAGAATCAAATTTGGTAGTTTTTGTTTTAATACGTAAACTAACAGCTCTATCATTGAGTAACAATGCTCCCCTTCGAGTCCAAATGTTGTGTTATTTGATTGATGAAGACTTTGTTATTGGAAACATTGGCTCTAAGAATATTAGTAGGTCACATGTTGGTAGCTAACATGTTTAAAACCACAAGAATGGGATAACGAGATTTTGTTTTAACTCGAACACGTAATAGTTCTTCAATGTTGAATATAAATGACTATTAATTTTTATGTTCGATTTTCCATATTAGTCACGATTTTTGTAGTTATTACATAATGTTTTTTTTTCCCTTCTAACTGTATTTTGTGTCGTTAATCTCACCATTTGCCTAAACAATATTTTCCTTTTCACAGTGAAAATAATACACGTAAGTTCGGCATTCGTTCATTCAGAATCTTATTGACGAAATGGCACACCTATGTATTATTCGTAGTGGGAATATTATCATCTTTAAGCCATTCACCCAGGCTATGTTGACCTGTAGTGATGGTATTAGACCTTGAAGGTGTGGACATAAAACCAAGACTTCCAGAAAAAGAAATTATAAAGGTGGTTATTGTTGGTCTTAGACATTTCACATGATAGTGCCAAGTATCATATTGACTACCAGAAGGGAGTCCAATACAAGGATGAGGTCCATACACTTATGGTCATGGCACCAATGTATGCCTCGTAAAGCGGTTTGATCTTTAGAGTAATTGAAGAAGAGATGCAATGGCCATCACCATATATTCATTTCTGTTTCTAACAACACCCCCAACTCCAGCTTTGCCTGGCTGACCATGTAGCTTCTGATGGTAGGCTAAAAATTCATATTTTAGCTGTAGTTTACACTTTAATCATTTTACGTGTGTATGAGCTTAAATGATAGTGAATTTTACTCATTATGTGTTTTATGCCTTACTGAATTTGATTCCGAGTTTAAAAGATGAATTGGAGCTAAATCGAATAATTTGAAGCTTTGAAGTCTAAGTAAAAGTCCAAGGAATTAAACCGAAATCTCATTCGAGGGGCGGGACTAAGTCTGGATGTCTAAAAATGGATGAAACAATTCAGTCTGAGAAAAATACACAGTCGCGCCGCATGGGACGTCGTGAGCCGCCGCAGCATTGTAAAATTGGCCTAACAAGCGTTTGACATAGACTCTAATAAATCCTACACACGTGCCGCATGGTGCGATGCGAGGAGCGGTGTGCCTTTGCTATATTTTCAAAGTTTTTCATGTTTCAGCTCGGAAAGGGTAGTTTTGTTGGGACACGTGTCGCACGGTGCGATCGTAAATCTCTCATCGTAATCGTGATGCACAAAACTCTACCATCCATTTACTCTTTGCAATCACAAAATTTGGTCACGATCCAATTTCTCCTATAGGCCGTGATGGTGTTCAAAATTACCGCTAGGCAAGCCTACAGTGAACTAACTTTGTGGTCCTTTCATTAAAAAAATTTAAAATTTGTGGATTTTCAGTTTGTGCATAGATAATAGGTAAATAACCCAAAAACCCTCAAGTGTCTACTAGCATAAATCACCAAGACCTAGTGTCACAAGTGTATGAGCTACTAGTAGAATATCAACAGAATATTACACTACTGTCTGAAATGAAATAGACAGAAAATAAAACAAAAGGAAGAATTCGGCTGCTGTAGAACAGGCTCAAACGGCAGCTCACCGCAAAATATCATAGTAGTCAAGAATGCGCATCGGACTGATATCCAGATGCACCTGCTTTAGATCTTGTACATTTAATGTAGAAGTATAGCGTGAGTACATAAACAATATGTACCCAGTAAGTATCTAGTCTAACCTCAAAGAAGTAGTGACGAGATGTCGACTTCGACACTTACTATGGGACAATAATAAAATATAGAAAATTCTAATTAAACATGATATATATATATATATATATATATATATATATATATATATATATATATAATGGTCTCGGAGCAAGAAATAAATTTTCACGACCCAAAATCCACTAAGGGTCGTGATGGTGCCGGAAACACTGTCAGGCAAGCCAACACCAAGAAATTAATTAAATTCTCATTTTAGTATTTGTTAAATCATTTTATTTATACATTAAACAATAAATAATGAAACTCACAGAAATAAACATGAAGTCTTTAACAAACTTAATATTGAATGATCTCATAATCATCCCAGAACCCGGTGTCACAAGTGCTTGAGCTATCTCTAGGAAACAACGTAATACAACAATCGTCCGAAATACAAATTGAATAGAAAGTACATACAGTAATCTGAAAGAGACTCTGCTGGCTGGGGGTCATCTCGAGAAGTGCAGCTCACTTAAGTCTCCATATCAATTATGTTGTTACGCCCACTAGGCCACTACAGATACATGTGCATATGTAACAAAAATGCACAGCAAGTGTAGCATGAATACAAAAATACGTATACTCAGTAAGTATCATATCTAATCTCAAAGAAGTAAAGAGGATAGATCGACTTTGCCACTTACTAGGGGTCCAATAATAATAATAACAATAATATAGAAATCGGGAGTTTTCATAAAAATGACTTTAACTCAATAGCATGAGGCAAGAAAAAAATTCTTTTATTAATAGGAAATTTCTAAATTTATTTTCGTCATTTATACATTTATCTCAGGACAGGGAGACAATATCATCATTTATAGATTTGCAAGTCAAGCAATACAAGCACGCGCCATGCAGAAGTCGTACGGCCCGATCCAACAATATTTAAATTGTGCACTACCAGAGGGTCAAACGGTGCAACCCATAGATGCATCTACTTAACCTACTGAGGTGTTTGGCTCGTTTCACAATAGATAAAAACATTCAAGTAGTTATTCAAGAATTCATCAAGGAGCAATTATTCAAGAAAAGGCAATTTCTTTTTATAAAAACCAAGTAACGATATCTAGTCATTTAGAAATTCATTTATACGTTCGATATATTTTTAAGCATTTTAAATTATCAATAAGTAAAGCATGCTTTTGGGTCCTAGACTATTCGGAATTAAGCATAATAGTAGCTACGCATGGACTGTCGTCACATCATGCGTATGTATCCCCCACAAATAGAAGCACATATCCGATTAATTCACCTATGAGGATAATTCCCTCTTACAAGGTTGGAAAGGAGACTCGTCTCGCTCTGAAACTCCATAACTGGCTCCCAAGACCTTACGATCTATGGTTCAAAAATGCTGAATTTGGAGCTAACTTGCTTAATATGGAACCTTTTATGCCCAAAGAAACGACGTTGAAACATAAAATAAGAGCGCGATACAACCCGAAATACACCCGAGGTCCCCAAGGACCCCGTCCAATCACACTAATCCGCTCTACAATATAACACGGACCTTCTTAAGGTCTCAAATTATTCCAAATAATATTAAACCTACTAATTTTGCATCGATTCAAGCCTAATGTACTATTAAACTTCTAACTTCCACATCTGATGCCGAAACCTATCAAATTATATCCGATTGACCTTAAATTTTGCACACAAGTTACATTTAACATTTTAGACCTACTCTAACTTCCGGAATTAGAATCCGACCCCAATATCAAAATTTTCACTTTCGGTCAAACTTCACAAAAACCTACAAATAACTAACTTTGGCCAAATGACCTACGGACCTCCGAATTCACTTTTGATCACGCTCCCAATATCAGAATCACCATAAGGAGCTATTCACAGACTCAAAATCCAAATAGACATCGATAACACTGAAAGGCACTTTAACCCAAACTTATGAAATTCTTCTTAAAATGTTAACTTCTACAATAGGCGCTGAAATGCTCTCGGGCCGCCCAAACCCGATCAGGACATACGCCCAAGTCCAAATCACCATACGAATCTACTGGAACTTTCAAATCCCTATTCCGAGATCGTTTACTCAAAAATCCAATATTAGTTCTTTCAACTTAAAGCTTCCGAAATGAGAATTCTCTTTCCAAATCAACTCCGAACTTCCCGGAATTTAGTTCTGACCATGTGTATAAGTCATAACAGCTGAACTGAAGTTGCTCGTGGCCTCAAACTGTCGAACAACACTTCTCAAAATGACCGGTCGGGTCTTTATATTCTCTTTCATACTTAAAAATACATTTGTGTGCTAAACTATGTTGGAGTTTCCCTAAATCATTTTCTAACACCTCGCGCACCTACCCATGCTACCAAAACTCAATTGAACACATTAGCTCGAGAAAATCTGAAGATATCCATTTTTATTTAGTCAAATGAAAACTTAGAGCCTAGTTCCAACATCCAAAATTCTCTGCTAGGCATGCTTCCAATATATGAACATCGTATCAATCACTACACGAGGTACCAGTACATGACTGCATACATTTGATGAGTTCACACCTTGTACCACTCTATTCACAGAATCATAATAACATTCCTTGATTATTATAGCTCCCAATGCATCTCATGACCTATATATCACTTGTCTCGACTTTTGCATGCACACCACGATGGAAGAGATGTGTAGAATTTCATAACCAACTGTCGAGTCAATAAATCCTTGAGTCTATACTACAGACAAGAACCATTATCTCAATCTGAACCAAATAATGATCTTTGCTCTTTAATATACTTCATATAACCTGATTGCACCAATCGTAGATCCAATAATCTCATATCACCCAATATGAATTGCTCAGGCAATAAGGCACCCCGGACATGATCAAAAGTCCCATATGATGCCACAAAGTGCCAATAGGCTACAAACTCGAATGCGATATATGAAGAAAACGAACTCTAGAATGGACTACTAAACTCAAGCAACTAATATGATCTTTCCTCGTAAAATGGGAAAACAAAATACACAAAAGATAAAATAATAAAACTGTATTTAACATCACACTGTTGCGGCATGCAACCCGATCCCAATAATATACTCATGGCGGCATGCCACCCAATCCATATATAAAATTCACATATGGAGCTACACACCGAGCTAAATTGCTCATTACTATAAAATACCAAATTTCAGTCACAAGCACGCTAAGTGCACAATACCATCCCTGGGGAGAGAGATAGCGCCATAAGCTACAAAAACTCAAGCAGAACTGAGGTGCAATATATGATCTGAATCCCAAGAGATATTTCGCTCACATAATACCATCGCTACGCGGAACCTCAACACATAAGAAATTTGTCAAGTTGTTTCACAATTCACACATCGCAATATGTCATTACATAAAAAATATGACAACAAAATAACACCCAACGTTCGAATACTCCTCCATAAGGTGCGCATTGCTGAAATGAACACATCCGGCCTGATATGGAGCACACCTTCATATTTAAATCCATGAACAGACCTCAAGCCGATTATGATCGTACAAGCTAGGCTAATAACCTTCCATAGGTTCATAATACCCCCCCCCCTTCTCATAACACATAAGAATAACTATCGTAGCCAGAGCAGTCCTCTACAATCCATAACCCAATAAACCAGGTGCCCTCCAGACATGAATTCTCAAGTTAGTGATATTACCGAAGTCTTTATATTTGGTTTAAATTTCTGATCAATCAAGTGACTACATGTCACGCTTATATAATCTCCCCGCGAGACACGATCCCATGACCTTCCGTACTAGATAACAAGTCTGCACATCCATACCATCGGCAGCATTAAAGTTGTAAAGCAAATCATGAATTCGCAAACCAATACGCGAAGCCTCTTGCACAAGGCACTGATGTCAGGTGACGCTGAGGATAATACTAACCTACTTTAAACATCAAACTTCCTTTCTTTCTCATTCGAGCTGGTGACATCCTTGCTAACACCGAACCTCAACCTTGATTCTCATTTTCAAATTTCATATCACTCAGTGCACCTAACATGCCAATAGAAGTTGGAGGATATTTTAAATTAGGGGTAGAAGAATAAAGTTAGATAGATGTTTTCTTTTATTTTTTGAGTTAATAACATGTGTCACAATCTTATTGTTGCATGATATTATATATATTTTGAAACACTTATCAAGAAGAAAATAGCGTGTCTTAGACACTCTTTGAGAAAAATTGAGTGTATAAAGGATTAACCATGTTCAGAAAATATGTCATAGGGATTTGATCCTAAGTTGCGAGGATAAACTATGTATTTTGCATTTATGATAAATATACCCTTTATCCTAACTTACAGATGATAAAAATACCCTTTATCACTTTAGAATAAAAATTTCTTCCTTAATTCCTAAAGCAACTCTCTGGATTATATTTCTTTTCTTAAGAAACCAAAGAACTCAATTGGGAGAATGCTGTTTTTCAATTATAGATGATATTAACAATAATAAACTGAGTACTTGAAAATGTTGTTGGTTCATCTAGTATTTCTATCAATATATACGTGAAATATACAAAGCTAACGAAGGTCAAAGTTTATACTAGTAAACAAAATCTTTAAATTAAAACTAAAAAGGAAAAATTTTACATAAGAATAATTGGGCTCCCTACTTTTTAATTTTATAGCTCATATTTCAATTAACAGCCAACTAGTCTAAAATTAATATGCTAATACTCAATATTCAACTCAAATAGGTTCTCGAAATTACTATTTAATTTTTAAAAAAGATTATTCAAGCTTTTAAGTTAACTTTCGAATCGGTAATATAACTCAAATATTAGTTTAACAAACCAAATTCACTGGGATAGTGAAATTAGATTTTTAACAAGCTTAAATATGTTGGATTAATATCCAAATTTGATTCCGTGAGAATTTTGGAGTGGGTAATGTATAAACTTGTTAGAAATAGTATAAGGAGGTTGTATTAAAAATTTGAAGTCATAAAGGAGATTTGCACTGGTTTTGAACAAGAATTACAACTGAAAATCATGGAAGAGGTTCCTCTACAGACGTTTGTATAAAGGTGTATAAAAGTGTATAATATGTGTTTATACACTCATATAAACTATTATATAAGATTATACAAAAAAACTGACTTCCTCTTGACTTCCTCTTCTTCCTTGCGTCTTTTTGAAATTTAGCTCAAATCTAATCCAAATCACTTCAAATTTAAATCTTTAACTTCTTTTGATATTTGCAATCAATTGGAACAACATCAATCCAAAACAACTAACAAACTCAAAAAAAATCATATTTTCGAAAGCAAAGCTTTGAATGGCCTTCAATGGTAGACTTCTACTTTTTAATTTTCTTACATTGCAACCAAGTGACACTGGGGGAGAAGCAGAAAATATGTAGCCCCTTGAATTATATGCAGAAGATGTGAGGAGAAAAAAGAGTGAAAGCAATGGTTGTGAGAATACATATTTTAACTCTATAGCTATTAGAAGCAATGATTGTAAGAATATAGATTTTAAATTAGCACTACTAAGCTATGTACAATATGGGCTAGATAGGATAAAACTTAAAAATATGGGTCATTTTTCGTTATGGTGTGAAGTCATGTATATTTTCTTGTAATTCTTTCAACAAAAATTATATAATTAATTTCGCATAATTAATTTCGCCCTTAGCCATTGATTTGACTTCAAAGCTAGACATATATGAAGAATGAATAAGAACATTATCCTATTATACTTTTTTTTTCTCAGCTGCAATCTTAATATCTAACGCATTTTATTAATGAGTTTAATTTTAATATACAACTTAAAAATATTTTTATACTATCAAATCGTAAAAAGATAATGGCATAAAACAGGCTATGATATGTTAAATATAACACTAAAAATTCTTATCACTATCAATCGACATAAGTTACATATATTATTGATAATATGAAATTAAAGTTCTAGTTGAATCTTCCAGCTAATATAAACCCAAAAAGAGAGAGTTTTCAAAGAATCTATATATGTTCAATAGTAAAAAAGAATAAATATAAAAATACATGATATAACGGCAATGGTACATCGATTGCTATGTCGTCCTTCAACAAGCTAATAGTTAATTGATTCATGCACACGACACATAGAAGTAAAACGAAATTGAAGATTCTTTTTATTACCCAAAACAAAACCAACAAATAAGTAAATTAATAAAGACCACCATTAATTTTTGTTTTAATTAAGAAGGTTATTAATGGTAATCGTATTAGGTTCAATGAAAGTATTAGATGTAACGATCCAACCGGTCATTTTCCTTTCTAAAATATGGTTTCCCTAAATAAGACTTCTCGTGGGTGTTTTTATTGTATTATGACATGCGGGGATGGTTGGTTCGGATATGGAAGAGTTTAGGTTAAAATCGGAACACTTGGTTCCTTAAGTTGGCTTTAAAAAGGCTAAGTTTGACTTCAACATTTTGAGTAAATGGCCTCGGAATCAGGATTGACGGTTCCAATGGGTTCGTATGATGATTTCGGACTTGGACGTATGTTTGGATCGGATTTTGGATAACCCAAGAGCGTTCTGGTGCCTAATAGTGAAAGTTGGTTCTTTGAAGGGCCGGCTTGGCTCAGCGGTAAGCTTGCTTGCCGTGATGTTTCAGGTCGCGGGTTCGAATTAGCCTCTCTGCAAAGTAGGGGAAGGCTGCCTAGAGTATTCCCTTCTCGGACACCCACGAAGTGGGTATTGAACTGGGTCGGCCCTTTTTGGTTCTTTGAAGGTTTTTGAAGTTCTTTAAATTTGGTTTGAGTTAGGTTTTGGTGATATCGAGGTTAAAATAGAATTCCGAGATTGGTAATAGTTCTATAGTATCATTTAAGACTTGCATGCAGAATTTAGTGGTATTCCGAGTAGTTTAAGTACGTTTCGGCGCATTGAGAGTAAATTGAAGAACTTAAAGTTCATAGTTTTGATTCAATTGGGTTGGGATGTGATTCATAGTTTTAACGTTCTTTGGTGCATTCCGAGAGTTTAAGCGAGTCCGTTTTATGATTAAATCACTAGTTCTATTGGCTCTAAGCCCGCATTCTTCCTAGCAACCGAGTCGATGTCAAATTTATTGGTATGTTCAGGAGGGGCCCTGGGTGTTAATCGGACGAGGCTCGGACCAAGTTTGGACTTGAGAAGCATCAGCTGAAGCACGAGACTTCTAGTGTAATCACACCTGCGAAGCGGGACCATGCTCCGCAAAAGCGGGACCACGTCCGTAGAACCGGAGCCAGCCTGCCTGGGCACTTTTGCAAAAGCGATGACAAAAGTGTGGCCCTGCGACCGCAGGTGTAGAATCGCTGGAGGCAGTATGGTCTTTTAAAATGGGAGTTAGGCATTTTTGCTTATTTATTACACTTTTTTGGAGCGACTTTGAAGTTGGTTGGAGAGGGATTTTCCTCATCTAATTGAGGTAACTAATATTTACTAAATGTAAGTTAAAAACATAGCTTATGAGTATATTATAACAGTTAAATTAGTGAAAATCGTGGGTTTAACTGAAAACCTAGGTTTTTTATAAAAATGATATTTAACCACGAAATTTGTTATGGAAATTTAGTGAAAATTATATATTTGAGTTCATGAGCTAATGGATAATAACTTTCTTCAAACAAATTCGGAATTCGGGTACGTGGGCCTGGAGTGAATTTTAGGGATTCTTCAAATATGCTTGGAAAATCCCTTTGATAGTTAGGATATGAACTTTTAAACATGTATTAATTATTGTATATAATATTTACTAGTTTCTAGTCATCTGGCACCGAGTTGAAGGTTTGGGCACAATCTTGGACTGAAAAGTAGCTAGGCTTTGAGGCAAGGTAAGTCTCTTTTCTAACTTTGTAAGAGGGAATTTACCTCATAGGTGAACTTAATTAATATATACTTTATTTGTGGGGGCAACGTACGATTGAGGTGACGAGAGTCCACATGTAGCTACTAGTCATGCTTATGTCCGGGTAGCATAGGTTTACAATATGCTTTGTTGACATCATTGTTTGATTATGATTATTAATAGTCTTGAATAGAGCTGAGATCGAGGACTTTTAAGATTTTAAAAGCTTCTAGTTGAATTTCTTATTTTGGAAAGAATTGGGGGATATTTTTATGATTTGAGAAATTTTTGTTCATCCGCGTCGCAAGTATGTTCTGCGAGCGGGGTAAATTTTTCATTACTCTTATGGGAGCGGGCCGTTTGCCTTGGTAGGTTAATATGCATCTATGGTTCGTGTCGTTCGACTTTCGGTAGTGCACACAGTATATGTATATGTATATTTGGATCGGGCCATGCATCCTCGGTATAATTCGTGCATAATAATACTGGAAGTCCCCTATATTTCTATTAATTCATTGGATGAAAAATTACATGTTTAAACGAGAAAAATGATTCGGTTCTTACTAAGAGTGAAAGGATTGTTTACTTATTTCTTACTCTGAGTTCTATTGGCTTTTATACCTATCATGTTTAATTAGAATTTCATAATATTATATTGTTGACACATAGTAAGTTTCAAAGTCGACCCATCATTACTACTTCTTTGGGGTTAGACTGGGTACATGTTGTTTATGTATTCACACTACAGTTCTTCACTTAAATGTGCAGGATCTACGGCAGGTGCATCTGGATATCAGTCCGGCTCGCACACTTGATTACCACTTCGAGACTTCACGGTGAGATGCCTTACGAGTTGTTCTGCATCAGCTGGATTCTTTGTTTTGCTTATATTCTCTATCTATTTCACTTTATACAGTAGACTAGTATTCTTTTGTATATTCTACTAGAATGCTTATACACTTGTGATACCGGGTCTTGGCACACACTTGTAGACTTGTGGTTTTGATTTTATTTCTTGGTTATAATTGCACTCAACCACTTTTGTTAATTACTTTAAATTTGTTATTTATTAATTTTTTGAAATTAAGGAAAGTTACATTCCTGAAAAACTTATTAAAGGGGGAAAATCGTAAGATTGTTCACTGTTGGCTTGCCTAACAACAGTGTTGGGCACCATCACAGTCTATAATAGAATTGGATCGTGACAATATGGTATCATAGCACTAGGTTCACGTAGGTTCCACAAGTTATGGGCAGGTCTAATAGAGTCTTGCGGATCGGTGTAGAGACGTTCGTACTTATCTTCGAGAAGCTATAGGGTGTTAGGACACTACTCTTCATTCATCCTCTATCGTGCGGTTTATGGTGTACTAAGTTTCTTTCTCTTGTTCTCTCACAGATGGTGAGAAACGGCACATGTTCCGAACCCGGGAAGAGCTGCTACCCCCTATTGCAAAAGGCCAAGGTAGAGGCCGTGGAAGGGCACCAGCCCAAGGTATGGGACAAGGATGTCCTAAAATTTCTCTAGTTGCATAACTAACAGATCTAGTGGAGGATCCCATTATTGAGGAACAAGGTGAGGTTCCCGTAGCAGAGCCATCCCCGGTCGATTTCTTGTAAGCACTAGGCTTTCAGGAGTTTATGGTCGGTATGCAGCGGTTCTTGGATACAATCACCCATGCTGGTTTATTTCCAGCAGACCTAGCCATATCACAGGCGGGAGGGAGAGCACAGACCCCTACTACTCAAGCTCCTGGGCATGCAGATGATATGTATCACACCTTGGGTGCACTACCCATGGGCAGGGCCAAATTAGTGGCATCAGTCATACCTGAGCCTAGACCAGCTACAGCCAGCGAGCCACAGAAGCTTTTGGAGAGATGGACTAGGCTAACCCTCCAGTCTTCACAGGTGAGCGATCATGATAGGCTATAATTACTTATTTTAGTCGATTATTACACTCTAATTTAATACAATTTAGTTGATTTTGCGCTTTAATAGCTAGTTTTTTACACTAACAATGTGTTTTACACCTTGTAGGAGTGATTTTGAGCTATATAGATGTTATAAAATGAAATTAAGTGAGCTTGAGTTTTGAATTCTGAGTAAGAGCTCAAGGAATTAAGCCGAGATCAGGTTCGGGGGTCACATTTGATAATTAAGTACGAACAAAGACTCGAGGAGGTATATTGTGCACTGTATAGTAAAATAGCTATAATATTTTGCTCAAAATTCCATTTGATCTCCACAATATATGATTGGAAAGATAACTCAAAGGAATACAACTTTCATGTTTTACGTATTTCCAAATTTCAAATGGAATAGGGTGAAAATGCAGTAGAAATTACACTGTTGTCCACGCTGCGGTTTGAGGCAGTGCCTTCCACGGTCGTCACCGCGGTTCACGCCACGACAATCCAGACGTGAAATATTGTCCTTTTTCGTGTAGGAGAAGGTATAATTATTTAGGCCCGACCCTACTTGGTATATATATAGGTGAAAATGGTATTTTTGAGAGTTGGACATATTTTTGACACATTTTTTACCTAAGGAGGCAGAGACACAAAAAGAGCAAGGCGGGGAATTCTTCAACAAGTTTTTCCTACCTCTTTCTATTTTTTATTTTTGGTTATGACTTTTAGTATTGTAGTTTTATATACTATTATGAATAGCTAATTTATTATCTATGGTTTTGGTGAAACCCGTTGAGGATGAATTGGTTGTTAAATTAATACAGTTTTGAGTTGGTTGTTAATCTGTATTTGTTCAACTACGTTTAGATTGTGGTTAGTTGAAGGATCCTCAATTAGATATTCCTATTTATTATGTATTTACTTGAGAGAGAGTACATATTTATGTAGTTGTTTGAACAACATCACTCCCGGAGTATAGGCGAGAGTCAGGGTTTAGAGGTTGAATTAGAGATAACGATACCTCGGGCGCGATCTAAGTGAACTGTAATGCAAATCAAGCTAGTGTAGCTTGTGAGAGTACATCTAGTAAATTATCATAATTTCTTGAGAGAGATTTATGATAGCTGGAGAGTTCATGGTTAATAGAGGCAACTAAGTCAAAGCTATAAGAAACATACAACTAAGAAAATCAACAATGGGGTAAACCATTACCTTAGATCTTTATTCCAATTGTTTACAATTCAAGAATAGTTAGTTTTAAACTGTTTATTTATTTTCAATCTTGTCTTCTTGGTGATATTAAATAGATACAACTAAGCTTTAGTTCTCTGTGGGATTCGACCCGGACTTTTAGAACGGATTATATTTGTAGCGACCACTTATCCTTTTTAGGACTAGAGTTGGGCGTGATCAAGCGACATAAAGATCCCTAGGACTTCACTGATAGTTGTAAGGACAAACTACACAATATGAGTATAATGGAGTCCCATGGGGTGGATTTCACTACCTTTTAGCTGGAGGGCAAGACCCGTAGATGGTGGAAGCCTTATCTTCTTGGCAGACCAGCAAGTTCTCCTCACATGGATTAGGACCAGTTCACACGCCTATTCTTGGATAAGTATATCCCACCCTCCTAGAGGGAAGAGTTGCGGTGTCAGTTTGAGCAGTTCCAGCAGGGTCAGATGTCAGTAACCGATTATGAGGCGAAATTATCTGAGTTGTCTCTCCATGCACTAATGATACTTCCTACTGACGCAAAAAGAGTGCGGAGGTTTCTTGCGGGGTTGAACTCCGGTATTCAGGATAGTATGGCTCGGGAGGTTGAGATGGGGACTTCCTATCAGCTAGTAGTAGAGATTGCTAAAGGAATGAGGGCTACCATCAAAGGGGTAGAGAGCAGATGCAGTGGGATAAGAGGATCCATTTTTTGGAGAGTTCAGAGGTTCCCCGGCTAGGGGAAAAGGTAAGTTCGGGAGGGGTAACCCTAGAAGGTCCACATATCCAGCACTACCACCTCCTTAGGGTGCTCCAGTGCGACCCTATTTTAGTGCCATGATAGAGAGTTCTTACTTCCCATCAACTTTTCAGGGTACATCAAATGGGTACTCAGGCCATCAAGGTTCTTCTAGCGCCTATTTCAGTGTCATATCGGAGAGTTCATATTGCCCACTAGTTATTTAGGTTTCTTCCAGTGGGTATTCAGGCCATCAGGATCAGACTTTGGGGCAACAGTATATAGTACCGAGGGTTTGTTAGAGTGTGGGGATTTGTGTCACATGAAGAGGGTTTGTCCCATACTTCGGGGCAATGCAGTAGAGCAGGGCCATTAGCCCATGATTACAGCACATGTCGTTCGATCGCCTAGAAGCAAAGGGCAAGTGGGTAGGGGGCATCCTAGAGGTGGAGGCCAAGCAGGGGAAGGTCATCTATCTATTGTTCAATCAGGCGGAGGCCGGCCAGTTTGTGCTCTAGCCAGGTTCATGCTTATCCGAACAGACCAGATGTCGTGATCAAAGGTATTATTTCCGTCTGCGATAGGGATGCTTTGGTATTATTTGATCCAAGTCCTACCTACTCATATGTGTCATCTCTATTTGCTCATTTACTGGTTATTCCTAATGATTCCTTAGGCATTCATGTTTATGTTTCCACTCCTATAAGTGATTTGGTTGTTGTGGATCGGATCTATCGGTCATGTGTAGTAACATATGTGGTTACGAGACTAGAGCGGATCTTTTGTTGCTTGATATGACCAACTTTAAGGTCATCCTAGGCATGGACTGGATATCCCCATATCACGCAGGCCTTGATTTCCATGTCAAGTCTACTACTTCAGTGATGCGAGAGTTTCCTAGATTAGAGTGGATGGGTTTGTCTATCAGTACATCATGTCATGTTATCTCCTTTATGAAGGCTTGACATATGGTCGAGAAGGGGTGTTTGGCTTATCTAGCTGTGGAGGATAGTACAGTAGAGACTTCGAAGATTGATTCAGTACCAGTAGTCCAGGAGTTTACTGATATGTATCCTTCTAACTATCCAAGCATGCCACTAGATCGTGACATTGATTTTTGCATTGATTTGGCTCCAAGTACCCAGGCTATATCTATCCCACTATATCGTATAGCTCCGAAGGAGCAGCTTGAGGAGTTGCTAGCAAATGGGTTCGTCTGACCAAATGTCTCACCTTGGGGTGCACCAATGTTATTTGTGAAGAAGAAAAAAGGGACTATGCGGATGTAATTTGATTACCACCATTTGAACAAATTTATCACTAAGAACAAGTACATGTTTCCGCATATTGATGATTAGTTTGACTAGTTACATAGTACTAGGGTTTTCATTAAGATCGATTTGAGGTCGGGGTACCATCAGTTGAAGATTCAGGACTTAGATATTCTGAAGACTGATTTCCGTACTAGATATGGCCATCATGAGTTTCAAGTAATGTCCTTTAGCTAGACGCCCTAGCGGTATTTATGAATTTACTTAATATGGTGATTAGGCCTTACATTGATTAGTTTGTCATTGTCTTTATTGATGACATTTTAATCTACTCAGATAGCATGGGGGAGCACGAGCAGCATTTGAGAGTGGTTCTTCATACCTTAAGGGAACAGAAGTTATATGCTAAGTCCTCCAACTGTGAGTTTTGGCTAGATTCTGTAGCATTCTTGGGGCATGTTATATGAAGCGAGGGTATTAAGGTGGATCCCAAGAAGATTGAGGTCGTTCATAGTTGGCCTCATCCTACATCAGCTATTGAGATCAGGAGCTTCTTGGGGTTAGCGGGTTATTACTTTCGGTTTGTTGAGGGATTCTCATCTATTGCAACACCTTTAACTAGATTGACCCAGAAGGGTGCTCCATTTTGTTTTTATGATGATTGTGAGGCAAGCTTTCAAAATCTCAAGACAACTTTGACTACAGCAGTAGTCCTAGTATTTTCTTCTTGTTAGGGGATGTATATGATGTATTACGACACCTCATGCATTGGATTCGGTTGTGTATTGATGTAGGAGGAGTAAATTATTGCATATGCTTCCTGTCAGCTAAAGATCTATGAGAAGACTTACCCTATGCACGATCTAGAGTTAGTCGTGATTGTTCATGCTTTTAAGATTTGGAGGCATTATCTTTATGGGGTGACTGTGAGGTTTACACTGATCATCGTAGCTTGCAACATTTGTTTAAGCAAATGGATCTCAATTTTACGCAGCACAGATGGCTTGAGTTACTGAAGGATTATGATATCACCATTATTTATCATTAGGGAAAGGCGAATGTAATTGCATATGACTTGAGCAGAAAGGCAAAGAGCATGCGTAGCTTAGCATTCATTTTAGCAAAGGAGAGACCATTAGCTTTGGACATTCAGTCCTTAGCTAACAGACTTGTGAGGTTGTACATTTCATAGCGCAGCTGACTTCTTGCATGTGTCGTTTCTTAGTCTTCACTATTGAAGCAGATCAAGGCTCGATAATTTGATGATCTGCATGTGATAGTTCTCATAGAGATGATACTACAGGGTGGTGCCAAGGAGGTTTCTATCAGCGAGGATGGTGTTCTACGACTCCAGGGTTGTTTATGTGTTTCTAATGTCGATGGATTGAAGGAGAGGATTCTATATGCACATGATTCTCGGTATTCTATTCATCCAGGTGCTACGAAGCTGTATCGCAACCTGAGAAAGATTATTGATGTGAGATGATGAAGAAAGACATAGTTAAATATGTAGCTAAGTGCCTAAATTGCATGCATATTAAGTATGAGCACTAAAGTCCAGGTGGACTACTCTAATAGATGACTATGCCGGAGTGGATATGGGAGCGCATTACTATGCACTTTGTAGTTGGGTTGCCGTGGACCTTGTAGAAGTTTGATGCAGTTTGGGTCATTGTCGACAAGTTGACCAAGTTTACACACTTCAATCCAGTTGTGACTAAGTATACTTCAGAGAGGTTGGCCCAAATTGATATTCAGGAGATAGTTCGGTTGCATGGTGTGCCTGTTTGCATTATATCAGATAGTGGCCCTCAGTTTACTTCACATTTCTGGAGCGCCATACACAGTGAGTTAGGAATCCGGGTAGATCTCGGCACCATATTTCACCCACAAACTGACGGGCACTCAGAGCGGATAGTTCAGATCTTGGAGGAAATGCTCAGAGCATGTGTGATTGACTTTAGAGGTAGTGGGATCGATTGTTACCTTTGGCCGAGTTTGCTTACAATAACAGTTATTAGTACAACATCGATATGGCTCTATTTGAGGCTTTATATGGTCGGCGATGTCGTTCTCCCATCGGGTGGTTTGAGTTCGACGAGGCTAAGTTATATGGTACTGATTTGGTAAAGGATGCCTTGGAAAAGGTAAAGTTGATTCAGGAGCGACTTTGCATTGCACAGTCCAGGCAAAAAATTTATGCGGATCAAAGGGAGCATGATTTATCATTTATGGTGAGAGAGAAGGTTCTCTTGAAAGTCTCGCAATAAATGGAATCATGAGGTTCGAGAATAAGGACAAGTTGAGCACAAGGTTTATAGGCCCATTTGAGGTGTTGAGAAGAGTTGGGGAGGTTGCTTATGAGCTTGCCTTACCTCTCAGTCTATCATGAGTTCATCCAATTTTCCACGTGTCGATGCTCCGGACTTATCATGTCGAATTGTCACATGTGTTGGAATTAAGCACAATTGAGTTAGATGAGAGCATGGGTTATGAGGAGGAGCTAGTTTCCACTGTTGATAGACAGGTTCGCCAGTTGAGATACAAGTGGATTTCCACGGTAAATGTTTAGTGGAGGGGCCAACCAGTTGAGGAGGCAATTTGGGAGTCCGGGGAGGCCATGTGGAGCAGATATCAACACTTATTCAGCACTCCAGATATGATTCTAAACCCGTTCGAGAATGAACGTATGTTTAAGAGGTGGAGAATATAACGATCTGACATGTCGTTTTGCTTTCTAGAAACCCATTTCCCTAAATAAGATTTCTTGTATGTGCTTTGACGATGGGATGGTTGGTTCATGATTTAGAAGAGTTTTGGTTGAAATCGGAACACTTGGTTCCTTGAGTTGCCCTTAAAAGGCTAAGTTTGACTTCAGTCAACATTTTGAGTAAACAGCCTCAGTAATCGGAATTTGACGGTTCCAATAGGTTCGTATGATGATTTCGGACTTGCTCGTATGTTCGGATCAAGTTTTGGATAACACAAGAGCGTTTTGGCACCTAATAATGAAATTTGGTTATTTAAAGGTTTTTAAAGTTCTTTAAATTTGGTTTGGAGTAGGTTTTGGTAATATCGAAGTCCAAATGGAATTTCTAGACCGGGAATAGTTTGTAGTGTCATTTAGGACATATACGCAAATTTAGTGTCATTCCGAGTAGTTTAAGTACGTTTCAGTGCATTGGGAGTAAATTGAAGAACTTGATGTTCAGAGTTTTGATTCAATTGGTTTGGGGTGTGATTCTTAGTTTTAACAATTTTTAGTGCATTCCGAGAGTTCGAGCGAGTCCGATTTATGATTTTAAACTTGTTGATATGTTCGGGTGGGACCTCGGGGGCCCCGGGTGTTAATTGAATGAGGCTTTCACTAAGTTTGGACTTGGGAAGAATAACCTGAAGCACCAGACTTCTAGTGTAATCGCACGTGTAAGGCTAGGGCACAAAGGTGTGAGCTCGCAAAAGTGAGCAAGGCCTCGCAGAAGCAGCCAAGGAAAGGCAGCCCAATATCCGCAGGTACGCCCCAAGTTCCGCAAAAGCAGGACAACAGAAGTGTGACCCCATCCGCAGAAGCAAAGCCAGCCTGCTTGGGCATTTCCACAAAAGCGGACTTCTGTCCGCAGAAGCGATTACGCAAGTGCAGAATTGCAATGCGGTCTTTTAAAATGGGAATTAGGCATTTTTTTCTCATTTCTTACACATCTTGAGGGCGATTTTAGAGCTGGTATGTCACGACCCGAATTTCCCACCATCTGGATCGTGATGGCGCCTACTCGTGGTAGCTAGACAAGCCAATTTACTCACCGTTTTATTAGTAAAACCATCATGTTGTCAATTTAATAGCATAAACAACAACAACAACAACAACAACAACAATAATAATAATAATAATAATAATAATAATAATAATAATAATAATAATAATAATAACTGCGGAAGTCTAATTTTTATAAGTATGAAATATATACGAACTGCTCAACAATATCCTCTACCCGAGATTTGGTGTCACATACTCACGAACCACTAATAATAAACTACATATATTGGTCTAAAAGAAATATAACAGTTGTCTGTCTTGAAATAATGAGACGACAGTATAAATGAAAAGCATAAGAAGAGATGTCGGGCCTACAGACGCCTGCAAGCTACCTCAGTCTCGTAGTAATAAGATCATGCTATCGAACTAATGTTGTTGCTGCTCAAAACCTAGACCTGTGCAAAAACGCACAGAAGTGCAATATCAGCACAACTAACCCCATGTGTTGGTAAGTGTCTAGCCTAACCCCGGTGAAGTAGTGACGAGGCTAGACTTGATACCACATAAACATGTGCAGTTATAAAATATACATCGGAAATCGAATACCAATAAATCAACAACATGGGAGGGGGAACATGCTGCGGGGAAATACAATTAAATAGTAATCTAGAATAATAACCAAAAATAGCTTAATACCACAGTGAAACAAGAAATAAATATTCAGACATAACTACATATGTCAACAATTATTGCGGCGTGCAACCCGTTCCATAATTTTCATTGTTGCAGCGTGCAACCCCCTCCACATATCACTTGTTGCGGCGTGCAACCCGACCCATATTATTTGTTATTTATCATTGTTACGGCATGCAACTCGCTCCTCAATATCATTTAACAGACTGAGTCCCCAAGCAACAGTCAAAATCAAGGGACACACAGCAAATAAATATATAGCAAATATTCTGGCAAAGGAGTACAATTAACAGCTCAATCATCCTGACAAGGGAACATAATTAATAGTTCAATCATCCCGTCAAGAGAGTACAATTAATAACTCAATCATCCAGGTAAGGGAGAATACACATTAAATACTTACGTCTCGGCAAGGGAATAATCAACAACGTTTCCTTTTTCTTTACTTTACTCATCTTATAATTCACTTTACTATTCTGAGCCATGCTTCAAAGAATTTAATAATTATTTACTGTTCGCACATTATTCACAATGTATAGACATTATCCAATAACATAGAATTCATATCATAAGGACTCGCGGTCATGCTAGACACCAATGTATAGATACTCGTCACCATGCCTATACATCGTACTCGATCACACAGCAATTAGCAACAAGACTCAACTCATATTCCCTCAAGCTAAGGTTAGACCAAACACTTACCTCGAAGGTTTACGGTCAACTCAATCCTCAAGAAATTCCTTCCTTTCAAATTTCGCTCCAATTCAATCGTATCTATACACAATTTATTTAATATCATCATTACTACTCAACAAACAAGCCCAATTGCTTAATTAAAGTCCTTTTAACATTCTGTCCAAAAATTGTAAAACCGACCCCGGGCCTGCTTAGTCAAAACCCGAGGTTCAAACCAAATAAATTCACCCATACTCCCACGAGTGCGAATATATAATTTTTTTTAAGATTTGACCCAAAATTGGGGTTGAATTACCCAAAAGTCTCAAAACCCTACCTTGCTCAAAACCAATGATTTCTACCTTAATTTCATGATTTAGGCTAAGAAACTTGTTAATTAATGAAGAAAAAGTGAAGGAAATAAGTGGAAAATTACTTACTCAAGTGGTCTTGAACCTTTGGGGATTTAATGGCTTCCTAGAGCTTGGGAGAGAAGAGGGTTCGTGATAAAAGAGTGAAAATCCCGAGTGCACTGGTTCTGTCTCGTTTATTAAAATTTAACTGGGCAAAATTGCCCTATGCGATCGCGGAGAAGGCATTGCTATCTCATAGGGTAATGGTAATAAGCATTGTGATCGCATAACGACCTGTGCGAACGCATAGAAGAAAAAGTGAGGGGGGCCAGGTTATACAATGTGTTCGCAATAGAGAGGAGTGGGATCGCGTAGGAGGAAAATGGCAGACTATGCGATCGCATGAAGTCTAATACGATCGCGTAGAAGGATTTCGGGACCCCTGAACTTTGCTCTATGTGATCGCAGTTATACCTATGTGATCGCATAGAAGGATTTCGCTGTGCACCTGCTGCAGATTCTCTGCAGCTTTTTCAAGTGTAAAATATCTCGTTACCTATCCTAAACTCACCCGAGCCCTCGGGGATCCAAACCAAATATGTTCACTAACTCAAAAATATCATACAAACTTGCTCGAGCGATAAATCGCTAAAATAACATCAAATTCAATAAATTAAACCCCAAGATCATCACCTTTCATTTCAAAGTTCATAAATCTTAACTTTAGCTATTTATGTCCGAAACATGTCAAACGGCGTCCGTTTTCAATCAAACTCTATAGGAAGCGCTTAAACAATATATAAGACTTGTACCAGGCATCACAACCAAAATACGAGACCGATACCATAGTCTTATAATCAATTTTTATTCTCATTTTTCCTTAATAATTTCATAAAAATAATTTAACAGAAAAAATCGTTTACTCAGGTTCTAGACCTCGTATTTCGACTCCGGGCACATGCCTGAGTCCCATATTTTTTTTGAACCTTCCGGGACAGTCCGATCTCGGTTCCGGATCCGATTACCAAAAATATTGACCAAAGTCAACTATAATCATATTAATATTAAAATTCTTCAAAGTTTTCACAGAATTCACATATTTCAACATAAAAACTTTGCGGCTACGCGCTCAGACTCCAGACGCAAATCGAGGCAATATAAAATGAGGTTTTCAAATCCTCAGTAGCACGGAACAGATGAAAAAAACAGGTGATGACCTTTTGGGTCATCACATGGTTAGAGAGGGATTTTCATCAACTAATTGAGTTAAGTAATTTCTACCAAATATGAGTTAAATACATAGTTTAAG